>JANQBM010000007.1:29288740-29323162 GCA_025594535.1 Erythroxylum domingense | reverse complement strand
TGTTTCCTTCAAGCATGCATTCAGGTATGGAAGTTGAGAGACATGAGATTCCTTTATTGGGTTCGTTTTGATTTCTGTTTTTAGTTCTTGGCAAGCTCTCTTCATGGCTTCTTTGTTCTTTAGCAGTTCAGCCATTGCCCACTCCACAGTTAAGGTAGTTGTCTCTGTTCCTGCACTGAAGAGCTCCTGCAGAAAATTGAAGTTCATTGATCAATTGACATAAAAAATGAAAATTAATGGAAGAACAACGCAGAGGGATGGACAGAGAGAAAATGTTGTCTAATTGCTTACAAGAAACAACCAGTTAATCTTTTCATCTTCAAATCCATTAGCAATAAAAACATCCAAGAAATCAGCTTTCAAAGAGTCCGAGACGTGTGTCTCTCTTCTTCTTCTTTTAATCTCCAGCTCCCACGTTGCGAAGAATTCATGGACGCATTTTGACATTTTCCTTCTCAAACCCTGAGGATCCAATCGAGCAATTTTAGGATAAAAATCAGCAGAATTCGGTGTAGCCCCCAACTCCATCATCTTCCGTACAAGACCCTTCAATCCGCTAGCAACATCTTCATTTCTGTAACTAATAACGTCCCTCGAGAACATAAGATTACCTAGTATGTTAAAAACGGTAACAAACACTGCCTCTGCAACATTAACAACAGTCCCTTCTCTACTTCTCAGGAACTCCACCAACTCACCTACTTTCTTCTCTCGTAACATGGCCTGTGACTCGACAGCTTTGACAGAGAACAATTCAGTCCTGCAAATGGCTCTTAAGAACTTCCATTCTTCCGTGCACTCGGAGGTCCAAACAATGGCTACGCTGTTAAGAATATGAGGCTCGAAAGGAGTTGCTTTCGGTACCTTCCTACCAGAAAGCAAACGATCTTGGGTTTTGATAATTTCAGTTGCAGCCATTGGAGAAGACGCAACAACGACAAGTTGTGTGCCTAGTCTAAGTGAAATCAAAGGGCCATGAACTTTGGCGAGGTTTGCTAATGAAACATGAAGCTTTTGCTGCCCCAGCTGAAAAATGTTTCCCACAACAGGCCATGGTTTGGGACCTGGTGGAAGCTGCTGTGTCTTGGAAAATGGAGATAAAACATAGATAACAAGTAGAAAAAGAAGAAGAAGAAGCAGAACAGGTGGTGCCAAGAGATTGAGAAAAGCATCAAAACCTACTTGGTCCATATCCAATTGGGATATTTTGGCATGAGAGAAGGATTAAGCTTATGTGCTTATTTATAAGATTTGGAAGCATACATCAAGTGTCATTTATCCACTTGCCAGTTGCCCCCATGTTCATACATACGAGGACCTTTGTATTAAAAATTTAAGTCAAATGTTTCTATTAAAAGATGAGCTTCAAAGTGATAAGAATTGGGAAATAATGAGATAGAAGAGGCCGACACATCAAAGGAAGAGGGAGGAGACAGTGACAATTATGGTGATGGATGACCGTGGCGGAGTAGCTTTCAATAAGTTACTTAAGTAGAGGACTTTTTGATTTAAATTTATATTTTTGAATCATAAATCTAAAAATTAAGAAATATTAATAACATAAAATTTAATTTATCTTCAACAATTCATAGCCTTAAAACTTTTATAGAAAATATTATTATGGATATGAAAAATTCACCCTGTTATTATTTTAATTATCTAAAAATAATTAAACAAATTAAATCTTTTAATAATTTTCTTTAAATTTATATAAAATTGACACATGTATAAATTTGTTAATTTTTTTAACAAACGTCAACTAAAAACTCTAAATCACAAGATTTTGTTAGAAAAATTATATTCAATTTTAATAAAATAGAAATAAATAATAAAATATATTTTTTATTTTCGATTTACTACTCTGCAAGTTTTGGTATATCAATTCTAAAACCTAATCAATTAAGAAGAAATATAATCATTTCAACTAATCACACGAACTGATTACAAAAACTTGTTAAAATGAATTTATATTTCTCCTAAAATTCCATTATGTACGAATGAATATTTATTGTTAATTAGTATCTGTTGAAGATATAATGAGTCAAGTAGAACTCATATTACACACGTTTGAGGTACCAATTTATAATCCTAACACAAATGTGATTTTGAAAGGTTTGGTACATAGTCAAACCAGTCAATAATTGATGATATTTTGATAAATATCACTACAGATATTATCGAAGATATTTAGATAATATCACTACAGATATTATTGAAGATATTTAGATATTTTCAAATGATGTCATTTTAAGCTATTCAAGCGAGTTTGGTCTAGGTTAATTTGAGATGCGTGCTCAAGTTCATTATACTTCGAGTCTCGAGTTGCACCGACAGACTTGAGCAAGACCATGCCATTTTTATTAATTATATTAAAATAATATTAGCTTTTAATTAATTTGGATCAGATTGAGTCCTTCGTACTAATCTTTTTGAACTCAAATTCTTAATTCACTCATGTTGTGGTAAGTATGAAAATCTAAATTGTTGATCTTTTACAAAGAAATTTGAAGTTATTATAAAAAAACGTATTTAGTGAATTTATTAATTATAAATTGAATAATAACATTGATATAATAAAGTATGATATAAGTCAAATTCAAAGTATTAATTTAATGAAACTTTCTGAAAATTGAAAAAAAAAAGCTCATACCTGATATCTATATTGTAATTTTTTAAAGGAAAATTGTATTCCATCTCCTTAAAAAGTGACTAAGTGGTTGAGAGTTTTTCAAAAATATTTTTAAACATTAAATCTTAAGTTTTAATTGCATAAACTTTCTAAAATTTTAATAAAAATGAATTAATAAAGGGCAACTGATAAACCTTCCAATGTTTTTCAGCTGCAAGTTCTAAAATCATTCAAACGGTTTCAAACCAAGTAATAGGTGCAAATGTCTCATTAAAGTCTACTCCTTGTTATTGTTCGTATCCTCTTACGACCAGTCTTGTTTTATGTTTCTGCACACTACCATTAGCCAAGTATTTAGTCTTGTATGTCTACTTCAAACCAATGGCTTGCTTTCCTTCTAGTAACTCAACAAGTTCCCATATCTTATTTCTTTTAATAGCCATTAGTTCTTCCTCTATAGCACCTCACCATTGCTTCTTCCACTATGATTGGATCCCCAGCAAATAGAACTAGCGATGATGTCTCCTCTCCTTCAATTTCGAATCGGCGTTGAGGAATTATGCTATGCTCACTTATGTATAGCTAAACTGGCTTCATTAGAGTTGATTCATTAGGAGGAGACCCTTCGAATAAAAGGTCAAGCTTGACAATGGATTTGTTCATATTGGTATCGATTTTTGAGAACTAGCAGGTGTAAA
Organism: Erythroxylum domingense; assembly: GCA_025594535.1. Classification (NCBI taxonomy): domain Eukaryota; kingdom Viridiplantae; phylum Streptophyta; class Magnoliopsida; order Malpighiales; family Erythroxylaceae; genus Erythroxylum; species Erythroxylum domingense. The sequence continues at coordinate 29,319,835 of JANQBM010000007.1, read as the reverse complement.
GGCTCCAACATCTCTTCTCTTCCCATCTTCATCTTCCAACTCAAATTAAGGACTTATTTGCTTTGTCATATCCTCCCATTTCCAGCTATTATGCTCATCAAATATTACATTTATGCTTATTGAGATTTTTTCGCTTAAAGGATCATCCAGCCAATAAGCCTTCGATTGGTTACAATAACCAATTAAGATATACTTATAAGACTTTTCTTGCAACTTATTTTTTCCAGTTGTATGTAAGGCATAGCAAATACAACCAAAAATACGTAATTGACTCACCGATGGCTTGTTTCTAAGGATGCCATGGATCAGCCCCTCCAGGTTTTTTAAAATAATTTTTTAAAATTAAAAATATAGAACAACTTATTTTTTTTAATTAGATCAAGGTCTGGATTACCTAGGCCAAAGCTTACCCGAGGCTCAATTATTCCAAGTAAAACTATATTGTTTTGTTCATCTGGACCTGGGCCTGACCCATGAGTCAGCTCATTAAAAACAACTAAATTTAAGTCTATGGGCTAAAAATTGCCATCCCTACTTATTTCCATACCACGTTTTGTAAGGTGTCTGATTTCACATAACTTTTTTCGGTGATGTATTGAGTAAGTAAACAATTTTAGCTGTTGTTTCTGCCTAGAATGAATCTGGGAAACCCTTTTGTTTCATCATAAACAGAGCCATCTCCACCACTGTTCGATTCTTCTGCTCGACCACACCATTTTTTTCAAGTGTGTAAGATGCTGTCAACTCTTTTTTAATCCCATGTTCTTCACATAAATTAACAAATTCTGCTGAACAAAACTCTCCTCCTCTATTTGTTCGAAAAGTTTTCAAATTTTTCCCACTTTTGATTTTCTATCAAAGTCTTGAATTTCTTAAAAAATTCAAATGTTTCAGGCTTGAGATGTAAAAAATAGATCCAGATCATCCTACTAAAATCATCAGTAAATAACAGGAAGTACTTGCTTCTTGCAAGAGACTCAGTTTTCATCGGTTCACATAAGTCTACATGAATTAATTCCAATACTTGAGTTACACGCCTTGACTTGCCCTTGAGAAAGGACTTTTTGGTTTGTTTGACGAGTATACAACCTTCGCAAATCTTTTCCAATGATGCAATGTCAAACAAATCAATCACCATCTCCTTGTTTTTTAGAAGTTGCAAGCTTTTCATATTAAGGTGACTGTAACTCATATGCTAAAGTTCACTGTCCTTCATCTCTTTACTTACTAAGGCCGTCTCTGCACAAGTGAAGTCAAGGGGGAACATTCTGTTTGCAGACATGTAAGCGGACGCAAGAGTCTCATTCTTAGATTTGGTTTTCACCAAGCATTTGTCATTGTCAAATATAATAGAATAACTGACAACAATCAATTGTCCTACACTCAAAAGATTGTGTGCCAATGAAGGTGTAAAGTAGACATTTTTAATGAATTTCTTTTGGTTACCTACAATAACCATGACTATACCTCGACTTTTGATCTGGATATGTTTATCGCCACCAAGTCGAACTTGTGACTTCACTGATTTGTCCAGGTCTGCAATCTTCGATTCATCACCTATTATATGGTGAGACCAATTGTCACCTATTATATGGTGAGACCAACCACTATCAACATACCATACTTCATTTGTAACTTCTTAGTCTTTACACAAACCATAAACAAGTAGTCATCTTGTTCTTCTTCTTCCTTAACATACTTGGCTTCTTCTAGTTTGGACCAACAAGTGTTGTCTATGTGTCCAAACTTTTTGCAATAAGAGCACTACATCTAGGTAAATCAACCTCAGCTTCTTCCACGAAAGCCACCTCAGCCTCTTCCTCTAGATCATTGATTTGATGATTCTACCTCCCCCCTGATAATAGATTAGGGTTAAAACGTATGTTTATTTCATTCATAGGATGGTTTATATAATAATACATGGTAGCCCTAAGGCATACATAAAATGTTAATACTATCCTTCTATATGCCCCCACAAGATGGTGCTCCTGGAGGAGATACCAATCTTGCCTCTAATAGGTAAAAAGGAAGACTGCGACAAAGGTTTGGTCAAAGCATCCGCAAGCTGATTAGAAGAGGAAACATGTGTAACCCGCAGCATACCATGCTTAACTTGTTCCAGGAAAAAATGAAAATCCAAAGCAACATGCTTCATGAGAGAGTGAAAAACCGGATTGGAGCAAAGATGAGTTGCACCAATATTGTCGCAGTAGATCACTGAAGCAGTGGGAAGTTCAACACCAAGTTCCGTAAGCAAGGAGCATAGCCATCGAAGCTCCGTAGAGGCTGCTGCAATTGCTCGATACTCGGCCTCAGTGCAGGAGCGAGCAACAGAACGTTGCTTTTTGGAGCTCCAGGAGATGAGACTATAACCCAAATACACCAAATAAGCCATCGTGGAAGTGTAATCGTCCTTGTTACCAGCCCAGTCGGCATCAGAAAAGACATAAAAGGAGGGCGAAGCATGACGGAGAAGAAGAATACCAAGATCTATAGTGCCCGAAAGATAGCGCAGTAAGCGTTTGACGGCAGCCCAGTGAGCAGTGGTCGGATGATGCATAAACTGGGACAACTTATTGATAGCAAATGCAACATTAGATCGAGTGAGACAGAGATACTGAAGACTGCCAACAACCATCCTATACTCAGTAGGGTCCGACAAGGTAGTGCCAAGCTGAAGAGAAAGAGGAACACTCGGATCCAGGGGAGTAAGAACTCGATTAGCACTTGTCATCTTAGTTTTGGCCAAGAGATCACAAATATAACCCTACTGAAACAATAAAAGCCCATCAGGATGGGGAAGAACCTCCACACCAAGGAACTAGGACAAAGAGCTTAGATCCTTTAGAGAAAATCGAGTAGATAAAAAATTAATGAACCGCCTAAGAGAGGTATCATCAGACCCAGTAATAATAATGTCATCGACATACACCAGAACATAGATAGTGACTCCCAGAAAGTGAAAAATGAAAAGAGATGCATTTGCAAGAGAGTGCCGGAACCCCTGAGATAATAAAAACTGTCGAAGCTCCGAATACCAAGCACGAGGAGCCTGCTTAAGACCATAGATGGCCTTATGCAACTTACATACATAATCGGGATGATCATGATCAACAAACCCAAGAGGCTGATTCATATACACATCTTTATGCTAGTGACCCCTGAAGGAAAGCATTATTAACATCAAGTTGGCGCAGAGATCAACCACGACTAACGGCCAGAGAGAGAACCAGATGAGCAGTAGTGGGTTTGAAAATCAGACTGAAAGTATCATAATAATCCACACCAGGTTGCTGATGAAATCCCTTGGCCACCAAGTGGGCCTTATACCTGTCAACAGTGCCATCAGACAAATGCTTAGTCTGAAAAACCCACTTACAACCAACAATATTCTGTGTAGGAGTCCGAGGGACAAGCTTCCAAGTCCCATTATTAACAAGAGCCTCATATTCTTCCGACATTGCACGACGCCACTTAGGGTTTTTAAGGGCCTGAGAAACAGTAGTAGGTTCGGCATCTGCAGAGAGAACCTGAGCAGTATAAGAAAATTTTGGGTTAGGTTTATGAATATTGTTCTTGCTCCGAGTAACCATGGAGTGAGTTAGGACAGGCGAAGGAAGAATAGATTCAGGGCTCGAGGTAGTGGTAGAGCCAAGAGACTGTGAGATGGGAGAAGGAGCAGAGATGCCACCTGATGATGCGGGAGGAGGAGATGGAGCGACCTTGGGAGAAGCAGATGAATGGAAGGTAGGAGGAAGGAAAGGAGCCAAGGACGACTCATGGAAGTTTGGGGCAGACGAAGGCTCAGAGGAAGAAGGAGAGACAGAGGAGGAGACACGCATAGGGAACTGAGATTCTACGAAGTCTATATGACGAGACGCGTAGAGTTGACTAGAAGATGGCTCTAACCAAAGATAGGCACTCTGAGAGATGGAGTAGCCCACAAAGACACAAGGAAGAGAACGTTGTTCCAATTTGTGATGATTGTAGGGGCCAAGCCAAGGATAACATAAGCAACCAAAGACCCGTAACTTAGAGTAGTTTAGACTCTAGTGAAAGATACGCTCAAAAGGGGAAGCCATACCCAATGTAGGGGTAGGAAGGGGATTGATGAGATAGACAACAGTGAAGAATGCAAAGGACCAATATTTGAGAGGAAGCGAGGCATGGTGAAGTAGAGCCAGGCCAGTTTCAACTATATGATGATGATGCCGTTTCGAAACCCCATTGTGTTCCGAAATATAAGGCGGACTGGTTAAATGAGAGATACCACTGGATGAGAGAAACGAGGCAAGCGCAATATACTCGCCACCATTATCAGAATAAAGCGTATTAATAGAGCATTCAAAAAACTTTTCAACTAAGGATTTAAAACGAATAAACATTGTAGCAACATCATATTTTCGGGAGAGAGGATAAAACCATATATATTTCGAAAAGTGATCAATAAAAATGACATAGTATTTGAAGTTGTCATGAGACATCACAGGCGACGTTCAGACATCAGAATAAATTATTTCTAGAGGACGACTAGACTGCAAACTAGACATAGCAAAAGGTAATTTATGACTCTTGGAACAGGCACATGCATCACAATGTGATAGTGCTTTATTACTTGAAACTGGAAGCTAAAAATGAAGAAGAACATGGCTCATCACGAGACTGACAGGGTGACCAAGACGCGAATGTCACTCAACCAAGGAGACACGAACAGAGGAGGAACAAGCAAGAGGATGAGAAACAGAGTGAGGCCACTCGTACACACCACCTTTAACTGGATCTGAAAGGAGGGGCCCCCCGTGCGTAGATCCTTCACAAGAAAACCTTTAGGTGAGAATTCAACAGAAACATCATTCAAATTACAAAGCTGAAAAACAGACACTAGATTATGTTACATAGAGGGAACATAGAGAACATTATCTAAACGAAAAGTATGATTCAAAGAGGACAAAGAACTAGAGCCAGTATGAGATATAGGCAAACCAGCGCCATCAGCGATCATGACATCCTCGGTATTGGAATATGGACTATGGAGTGACAAATTGGCAAGATCAGAGGTGATGTGATGTGAAGCACCACTATCCAAGAGCCAGCTGGGAGTGGAAGTAGGCGTGGCAGTGGCAAGGTTGGCACGAGGTTGCGACAGCAGTGAGGGACGTGAGCCATAGGTGCCAAATTACAAAGGAATGGAGGCGGGCCGAGGACCAGTCATAGAAGAGCCTTGCTGCAAAAGATGTTCATATTGTGGACAATGTCGAATTTTGTGACCTTGAATGCCATAGCGTTGACAGAACCCTAGAAAAGGGCGAGGAGGCTGTCTATTAAATGACCAAGGTGTTGAAGCAGACCAAGGGGACTGAGCAGAAGGAATACACCGGACTGTGGGAACTGGAAACCAGCAGTAGGGAAGGCTGATGATGCTGCAGAAGACCAGGAGGTTTTCTACGAGAGAGATTGAACACCTGAATTTTGAGCAAACTTCCCAGACCTGTGATTTCAGGAACCAGTGATCACATTAGCTGTGGTAGGCAGTGGCATGGTAGAAGAATTCTGCAACTGGCGGACAATGAATTTTGCAACTGGCGGACAATGATTTCTTTATTCAAGAGCTTCTCGTGAAGCTCATTAAAATTGGGAGGAGTTTCTCGTGCGTTGATTGCTTCAACCACTGGTCTATATACGTCGTCGAGACCATCCAATATTTTGTCTACCAAATCATCCTTAGAAATAGGACTGCCCAATAATACCAATTCATCCGCCTTGACCCGTATAGAATGCATAAAATCCGATATTGATTGCGCTCCTTGTAATGGCCGCTGGAGAGCTTCCTTCAGTTGCTTGATGTGTCCACGGGAGGGACTTGCGTACGTAGAAGATAGGATTGTCCAGGCATCATGTGAGGTTTCTGCACGATGGAACATCACTGCAACAGTAGGCGAGACACTGCTAATAAGAAAAGCCAAAATTAATTGATCCTGGCAGTACCATGATTCATATTCAGGATTGGGCACCTCTGCACCGTTAACAGTGCATGTCTTCGAAGGTGTAGGGAAGGAGCCATCAACATAGCCAAACAGTCGATGCCCACATAACGTCGATTGAACCTGCAACTTCCACGATAAATAATTCAGAGGTGTAAGTTTCGTGGCTGATTGTGCATGGGTAGGGATTGCAATGATAGGATGGTCGGGGTTGGCTGGATTTGGGAGGAAGGATGTAGTGAACGTGGACTCTGAAGTTGGAGTGCTAGATGCCATGAAGGCCGGCGGCTATGAAGACAGAGCGAAAGTATGGAGACCACCTGAAGCTGATATCATAATAGATTAGGGTTTAAACGTATTTTTATTTCATTCGTAGGATGGTCTATATAATAATACATGGCAGCCCTAAGGCATACATAAAATGTCAATACTATCCTTCTATACCTGATTTGGAATGCTTTCTCCTCCTCCTTTGGGATAGACTTATTGATTCTTACTTCATGGGTTTGCAAAGACCCTACTAATTCATCAAAAGAAAAGGAAGACAGATCTTTTGACTCTTCAATAGCTGCCACTACATGATCAAATTTAGGAGTCCAACTCCTTAAAACCTTAGCAACAATAGTTTTGTCTGAAATCTTTTCTCCATATGAAGGCATTTGACTTACTATAGAAGACACTCTAGCCAAATACTCTTGAAATGATTCATTAGTCTTCATGTTAGAAGTTTAAAAATCTTGTCTAAAAAATTGTAATTTGATAGTGATTACCTTTATAAAACCTTGAAATTCAGTTTTTAAAATTCCCGATGCCTGCTTGGCTGAGGTAGCTATTGTAATTCTTGAAAAAATGGCTTCATCCACTGCTTGTTGAACAAAAAATAGCGCCTTTGCATCCTTTTTTTTGGTTCTCTATGTTGCGAGTTTCATCATCACTGGTTTCTACATACCCGTTCCCCACAAAGTCCTACAGATCTTGGGACTTAAACAAGGTTCTCATCTTTATGCTCCAAAACTCATAGAATTCTCCTTTGAATGCAGGGATTTGTGATTGCGAGACATTAATGGCACTCGAATTTGTTGCCATTGAATGCAAAGAAAATAACTCCTAGTTTCGAACCAACATGGTTTAATACCATATTTGTTGGAGAATTTAGAAAAGTAATAGAGAGTTTGAAGGAAATTGATACTGCTGATTAACTAATGATTTATTAACTTAGAGCAGATGCCTATAAATAGGAAATACATTGAAACTGACTTATAGAAGAAAACAACGAACTAGCTAAAATAACTCAACCACTTAACGTTCATTGGTAGAAAGCTAGGAATTACAACAACTAGAAAATCTGAAAAGATTTATTTGCTACAAAAGAAGTTCGAATGAACTTAACTACTAATAGGACAGTTTGTTTTAATTTTAATTTTAATTTTTAAATTTAACAAAAAATTATTTATTTATATTTTAATTTAGTGTCTTTCAATTTTATATAACATATAATTATTATCAATAATAAAAATACAGCTACATAAACATTAACAACTAATTTTTTTATTTATTTAAAAATAAAAAGAGAAATAGAACTAAACACCTGCTAAACTACTAAATTAATGTAACTGAATGACACATTAAGAGCAAACTAATCAGGCTCGTTCTAGTTGCATAATTTTCTTAACCAATTAACCTGACTGAGTTTATTTTCTATTGAAATTACAATCGTTTAAGAATAAGAATTAAAGAATGTTCCATCTGAACTGTTATTCCAAACTTATCGTTCAAGTCTAAGTTTGCAAGATCTTCATTGTTTGGAAGAGATCAATTGAAGGAATGCTGGAATGTGGCTAAAATCAATGGAACTTGCCTTGTAGCCATTGGTAGTCTTGGACGAGTTCTTCTTCCTCCATCAAAAGGGAGTAGCTCAAAATGCTAGCCCTTAAAGTCCAAACTTGTGCCAAGAAGTCTTTCTGGTTTAAATGATAATAAGTCTTCCCAAACTGAAGGATCACGCCCCATTGCCCAGACATTGACCAGTACTTGAGAGTTTTTTTGGAACTGTGCATCCCATAATTTTATAGGTCTCAGCTGCACAACGTGGGGTGAGAAATGGTGTAGGTGGATGCAATCTTATTGTTTCCTTTAAGCATACATTCAGGTATGGAAGTTGAGAGACATGAGATTCCTTTATTGAGTTGGTTTTGATTTCTTCTTTTAGTTCTTGGCAAGCTTTCTTCATGGCTTCTTTGTTCTTCAGCAGTTCAACCACTCCCCACTCCATAGTTAAGGTAGTTATGTCTGTTCCTGCACTAAAGAGCTCCTGCAGAAAGTTAAAGTTCATTGATGAATTGACACAAAACATGAAAATTAATGGAAGAACAACACAGAGAGACAGACAAAGAGAAAAAATTGTTTAATTACTTGCAAGAAACAACTAGTTAATCTTTTGATCTTTAAATCCATTAGCAATAAAAACATTTTAAAAAAAATTCCAAAAGATGTAGTAGTTTTGCAAAATCTCCGATTTGATTACAATCATTTCTAGCCCCAATTTGAAACCAGAAAAATTAAACACACAAATATAAATCAACCTGAGATTTGATAACGCAATTAGGCACACCTTACCTATGTCGTTGGGGCCCTCATCCAGCTTAATTACTTTCACCTGTGATACAATAATAATTTTACTCAAGACATTACAAAGCCGACTCACTTTACCTTTGACACTATCCCTCGTCCTCACTACCCGTGAAAGTAAATAACGCCCAATAGTACGATCGCCTCTTACTAACCTTAACAGAGGATTTTATCAATATGTTTAATGATAACAATATGAAATAAAAAACTTAAATGATTAAACAATAACTAACATAAGCAATGACAACACTTGAGATAAAAAACAACTCCCCTAAATATGTCACTTCATTAACAAAAAAACGAGAAGTTGTCAACCAAGACAATTGTTAAATTTTTTAGCGCAAAACTAATAATAAAGATAACAGTTAAAAAGCCACAAAAACTTTTGGCATTTTTACACACTATCACCAAAAACGACAGCCACAAAATTACCTAAGACCACCCTCAATTGTTGTTCAAAAATAGTAAAGAATGTAGCTGACCATCAACAATTATTCAATGCACTTACGTCACCTAATCAACAGAAAATGCAGCAACAAGATGGATTAATTATCAACGTAAAATCAACTGCAAAATTCCCAAAGACCAATCTCAATTTTCGTTGAAAAATAAAAAATACCCAACTGAATCACACAAAAGATCAATAGAAAGACCACAGCTACACGCCAATCTAATCGACAACTCAACCAAAGAAAAATGCAATACCGACAACACAACTTGGGTGTGATCCACCTGAAAATCCAGCTACAAAACTACCCAATTAGTGACGACTTCATAGAAGAGAAACACAAAACATATAAGATCAGCCCAGGGTACATAATCAGCCAAGAAAGGTTGCAACAAGTAAGTGATAAACCTGTAAGTTTGCAGCAGCAAGAGTTATTTTTGAACATAAACACTTATAGAGCCTTGTTGAAAATCACTTCAAAAATACCAGCTAACAAGTCATCCAACATCTGTCATTTTTTCTTTGCACAAACGACAACATTCAGCCTACTATCCACGTGAATCTCAGCCACATTATAGTTGCCATTATCAATTCAAATTGGATAACCATAATCACAAAATTGATTATAGATTTAAATCCCATCTTAATTAGAATTTTAAGCTAATCAACATTATCTTGAAAATCCAATTAGCAAATAATGTCAAAATTAATAATAAGATACCTAACGTGTATCTTAACAATTTCCCCATTTTGGCATTATTTATCACATATTTGAAACTCCCCCTAAAGGAGATAATTGGATGTATAACATCAAGTCCACATAACATATAAGAACTCCCCCTTAATCGAACATCAAGCTTTAAATAACTTTCAAATAATATTCAAGTCCACATAATGTTACGTTCAAGAAACATCCAAAGAAACATAATCCCAAAATTATCTAATCATCCAAATTTCTCCTTCTTGGGATAAAAAAGATGTCAAAAAGCAACATTCATCAAAAATAATTTGATATCTCCCCCTTGGGAAAAAACACTGTCAAAAACAAAGAATGCCTTCAATGTGATCAATCTCAGTGAATAAAGAAGCATAAAAATCATCAGTAGGTGTAGCGGAAGAATCATAAGCATGCCAAGATGACAATTTACCACCAGTCAAAACATTAGCTAACATATTATTATTCACATCAAAGTCATTCGCATACGACTGATTAAATTCAGAAACTCTAAACATGCATTCAACGAATCATAATCAAACTTAATCAATCTCCTCCTCATATAAACCATATAAACGCAAATTGCCCAAATTCATACAACCCACGATATAGAAAGAAACCAAGATAAACTTGAGAAACCCAAATCCTAGAAAATCTGAATCTTACTATAAGTCTCCAATCAAGCATCAACATATTCTTGACATAACTCCATAAATCAAAATCCAAAAGTAGAATTCTCAAATCATCAAGCAGAGCCTCATTCTCACATCAAATATACTATTCAACAAGTAAGGAAAAGGCTAAACACACATCATTCAACTGAACCTTCGAAAACCTATAAATAAAAAATTAGAAAGCCTAAACGATATCTCATTCGATTTTTTTTAAAATCAATATACTTCAAAAATGTAAAGCACACAATTTCTATACCCCTTAAAGAAATTCAAACCTAACCTTATTCTTTGCTACATCATCTCTATCATCAGATGTCTAGTTGGTTTCTTTTCCAATAACAACTAACTGTGGATCTAGACAGTTTATGGTATTAACTCCCTTGCATGTCTGTTCTGATGTGTGAGATTGATTTTGTCTAACCTAAGTATGCTTCGATACTATAGGTTGCTACTGAAAATTCATCGTCGAGTGTCTAGACTTTCAATTTGACCCCTTTGAAATATCATTTATAATAACTTGTAACATTTGACCTTATATGCCTGATAACCCCCAAAAAAATGACACGTAGGCATAAATCTCTTATTCTTCCTTGAGTTTTCTTCTTGGACAGATATGGTTGTGCCATTGTTCTCATCAGTTGACTTAGAACTTTCACCTTTATAGCTAATGCCTTAGAGATTTCTTTTAATCTTATCGATTTTCAGTAACTTTTCTAACTTTTCAGTACTTCCATTTAACATCCTTATCCCTTTTTCTGTACTAACTAGCATCAATTTTGTTTCATTCAACTCATTTATTGTAGATAATAAATTCTTCTCTAGATCTTGAATGATGTTTTCCATAGTAGAATTTTCCTTCTTTAACATTTGATTCTTCTTACACATTTGCACCCATTTTGCATACATTAACTCATAGGCTTCATAAATATCCTTCTTTTTGTAATTCAATCACTATCATAATCTAAACCGGAGCTATGGACTGATTCATTTGTGCTTTTCTTGAAAATTTTGAACTGATTTATCCATGGTTTGATCATTAGTTTCTTCCTTCTTAGTTGCTATTAAGCAAGTAATTAGACTTTTGTTGTATGAAGCAACTAACGCATCATTACTCACAAATTCTTCTTCACTACCATATTGACTTTCGGATTCATTCTCACTCCAAATGCTCGCATAGGACTTCCCTTTTCTCTTCTTCAAAGTGTTAGCACATTTCGTTTATACATGTTCGAAGCCTTGACATTCATGACATTGAATTTTCTTCGTTTTTCTTTCACCCTTTTGAGCTTTAGCTTGTTGTTTGAAGTTACTATTTGATGAACTCCCACAGTTTTGCCTAAAATCAAATCTATCCTTTTTCACTTTCTTTACACTTGTTGAAATTTCTTATCAATAACTCCATATACTCATTCTCATCGGATTCATTTCCTAAGTCATTCAAGGCTTTACTAATCTCGGCTTGCAATGTCAATCATTTTGTTCTTTTCTTGTTTATCTCTAAAAAAATCCATCTCAAAGTTGATAAGAATCTCAATTACCTTATTCAAGGATAATTCATTGTATCATGGACTTCTTCTATGGCTACAATTTTCAATATGAATCTCAGAGGAACTGATCTCAAAGTTTTCTTGACAAGTTTTAGATTTGAATACTTCTTCCCAACTTCATCTTGGTTAGCTATGTCAAGCAACCTCTCATGGAAGTCTCCAATAGTATTGCATTCATCTATCTTAAGCTCTTCGAATCTAGCAACTAACATCTGAAGTTTCGAACCTATTATAGATTTTTATCCCTCATATATAGTTTGCAAAGTCTTCCATGCTTCTTTCACCAATTCACAGGTTGATATTATAGCAAAGTGACCTTCATCAACTACATTGAAGATGGCATGCAAGGATTGAGAATTCCAAATGCTCTCTCTTCTTTAGCCCTTGTCTACTCATATGCATCTTTAAACACTGCTTCTCCCTTTTTATCAGTTGTCACTAGATGCATCCAGTTATTTGAGTTTCACGCTTTTGTTCCTTGTGCATGAATGAATACTCTCATCCGTGATTACCAAGAAGGATAATTTGAACTATCTAACAACGGTGGTCTAATGATTGATACCCCTTCTCTTATAGCCATAATTGCAAAATACGAATCTGCACCAATGAGATGTACCAAGTTCTGACTCGGTGCAAATTTAAAACCAGAAAAATTAAACGCACAAATAAAAATCAACACCAAAAATTGTTAACGTAATTCGGTACACCTTGCTAATTTTTGTAGGGCCCTTACCCAGCTTAATTGCTTTTATCTGATATAACAATAGTTTTACTCGAGACATTACAAAGCCGACTCACCCTATCCTTGACACTATCCATCGTTCTCCGTACTCGTGAAAGTAAATCACATTTAATAGTACGACTGCCTCGTACTAACATCAACAAAGGATTTTCTCAACAAAGTTTAACGATAACGATATGAAATAAACAACTCAAGTGATTAAACAATAACTAACATAAACAAAGACAACAATTGAGATAAAAAGCAACTCCCGTAAATATGTCGCTTCATTAACGAAAGAACAGGAAGTTGTCAATCAAGAAATATGTTGTGAACCTTCAATATAGTCACTGAAACATCTCACACACAGCAGCCACAAAACGTCTCAAATTAACAAACGTTTCATCATCGAAACATTAACCCAATAGAACTGCAATAAACATCACAATTGCAGAAGTTTTTTGCACAAAACCAACAACAAAGAAGGAAGCTACAAAGTCACGAAAACTTATGAAATTTTTACAGATCAACACCAAAAATGATAGCCACAAAATTACGCAAGACCACCCTCAATTGTCGTTCAACATTAGAAAAGAATGTAGTTGGCGATCAACAATTATTCAACCTACTTACGTTCCAATCAACAGAAAACGCATCAACAAGGTGGATTAATTATCAACGTAAAATTAGTTGTAAAATCCCAACAGACTACTCTCAATTTTTGTTGAAAAATTAAAAAATACCCCGTTGAATCCCACAAAAGATCAACAAAAAGACCACAACTGCACACGAATCCATCCGACCACTCAACCAAAGAAAAATGCAAAAGCAACAACACAGCCTGGGTTCGTGATCCACCTGAAAAATCCAACTACAAAACTACCCAATCAATGACGACTTCACAGAAGCGAAACACAGAACACACGAGATCAGCCTAGGGTACATAATCAGCCAAGAAAAGTTACAACAAATACGTGATACACCTGTGAGTTTGCAACAGCAAGAGGTGTTTTTGAACACAAACACTTATAGAGCCTTATCGAAAATCACTTCAAAAATACCAGCTAACAAGACGTCCAACATTCGTCATTTTTCCTTTGCACAAACGACATCATTCAGCCTACTATTCACTTGAATCTCAGCCACATTACAGCTACCATTATCAAATCAGCTTTGGAAGAGTCCGAGATTGAGAAGAAGAAGAGGTGGCGACAAGAGATTGAGAAAAAGATTAAAACCTACTCGGTCCATATCCAATTGGCATATTTTGGCACGAGAAAAAGATTAAGCTTATGTGCTTATTTATCAGATTTGGAAGCATACATCAAGTGGCATTTATCCAGTTGCTGCTATGCTCATACGAGTGTTGCTTGTAAGATGCATGTAACGTTGGCGCGTCAATTCAATAAATTTATGTCGAACTTTTTCTTAAAATATTCAAAGTGCTAAGAAAGAAAGAGATAGAAGTGGCCGACGCATCAAAGGAAGGGCCGAAAAGGGAGGAGACAGTGACGATAATGGTGATGGATGACAGCGGTGGAGTAGCTTTCAACAAGTTTGAGAATTTAGGATCAATAAAGGTTTTGTAGGCTTAATGTTTAAAGCAGTTAAATAACATTATATTATTTAACTTAAATCGGGCTTAATAGGTCTTTTAAGAATTGTTAAACGTTAAATACTATTAAAATTAATTTAAAATTTAATCAAAAAAAGTCTCATTTTACTTGTGATATACATATAATACATTAAAATTTGCATATTTTGTATCATATTGATATTAATGTAATAAATAATAGAATTTTTTTTAATTTAATTTAATTTTTATTAAACCCTAAAATAAATTTATATTTCTCCTAAAATTTTATTATCTACAAATGAATTCCTTAAACATTTATTGTTAATTAGTGAAAAATCATATGAGGGTAGTTTCGCAAAAACTTCAATTCGATCGCAGTTATTTATAAAATTTTGCCACAATTATTTGTAATTGTATTTGTCGGTTAATAGATATAAAGTAACTGTATCAGCAAATGTTAATTTTTTAATATTTCTCCTAAAATTTTATTATCGAGAAATGGATCCCTTAAACATTTATTGGTAATTAGTATCTGTCGAAGATATAATGAATCAAGTAGAGCTCATATTATATTACACACGTTTGAGGAATCAATTTACAAACCAGGCAAGAATTGAAGATATTTTGATACTATTGAAGATATTTATATATCAATATAGATATTATCGAAGATGTTTAGATAGCTCTCAAAATATTTTAGTGACATATATGCAAAATTAATGATTAAAAAATATAATTGGCTCATTGGTTCAATTATAAAAATTTTGAATCATCTAAGTTTTTGATTTGATTTAATTTAATAATTCTTGTTGTTAAAAATCGATAAATTGATAATTTATTATAAATTAAAATAAAAAATTAATTTTCTTTTAACTGCCTCTCTTTTTAATTAAAATTTAAATTTTTCAATGAATAACTACAATATCTTTTAACCTTTTTCTTTAATTTTGTTCAATCTCTAGTCAATTTTATAGCGGTCTAATAATAGTTGAATCTTTTAAACATTAAATCTTTTTTTTATTAGTTTAACTTATGGTTCAGTTTTGAAAATTGGATAAATTCGTCTAAAGTCTCTTTTATACTAGAGTTAAATCATCATATAATTAAAAAATTTTACAATTTTTTTATTTTTATTTTTTAAAAATATTTTCTTAGATTGTTTTTAAAGATAAAGAATATTTACTAAAAGTTACGTGTATATCTATTAATTATATCAGTAAAAGCAATATTTTAATTAGATTTTTACAAATTTTGAGATATTATTTATTAAATTATAAATTTTAAAACTAAATTTAAAAATTCTTAAAAGATTAAACACTTTTAAATATAATATATATTTAAAAAATAATAACTGCAAATTTTATCAAATATAAAAAACAAATCTTCTTACAATCTTTGATTAGGGATCACATTTGGATTGAACCGAATCCAGTCGGAAAGATTAAAATGATTTAGCTTATTTAAAAATATTTGAAAATAATACTATTTTAATTTTATTTTTTTATAAATAAAAAAATTAACATGACAAATAAGATCTAGTCTGATCTAGCTTTTTTTGACTGGGTTTTAAATTAGGTTCAAGCTTTTTTTTTTAAAAAAATTCAAGCTTTAAGTTGGGTTTAGAGTCAAGCTGCTTAAACATAATAGAAGCTCAAAAACTATAAGAAAAATGATATAAATAAAATAAAATAACACATTTTTTAAATTTTAATTTTAAAAAATAAATAATCAAGTCAGGCTTGATCCAATCATATTTGAAGTCTTTACTATTTAGAGATAAGGTTACATATTATCGAAACTTTTTAAATCTTGCACCTTAGGAAATTTTTAACTGGATGTCAGATAATGATAATGATGTAAGTTTAATTAGGCTCGAGTTTGGGCCAAACTTCAAGTCCGAGCTAAAATTTTTAAGCCAAGCTCCAGAATTTGGTCACACTTGTATTGCATATGCTGAATTTGATTGAGATATTTAGGCAGGCTATCGCTGTACAACTACATTGTCATTATCAATTTGTCTCTTTGGTCCGTCGGCCTTTTTTATGGAGCATTTTGACACACTGCGGAATTCCCGCGGCCAAATTGTTAGTGATCATTGAGTTGCAGAGATACTATATGACTCTTCGAATTTGCTATTAAATTTGCAAATGTCTGTTCCAAGTGCAAAAGGGTTGCAGAAACATAATCACAAACTTACATTAACTAAACTACCGAATTAATGCAAGTGAATGACACATTAAGAGCAAACTGAAAAATAATTGGATGAAATAATTGATTAATATCATGATAAATCAATATAATTAGATTAACTTTATAATTGCAACATGCTAGATTTAATAATTAGATGGACAAATACTTAGAAATTGAGGAGTAATTAAATCCATTGTTGTTTTCTGTAAAGCGGAGCGACAAAGATGCATATGATTGACTACTGTTATTCCAAACCTCGAAAGACGCATATACAATTCTCAATGAGACGACTGTATTTAAGGTTGGCTAACAGTAGGGCCTCCTGTACACTACAAATATGGGCCAAGCCTACCCATTATAGTAAGCCCATGATCATAGGTCTAATGACACGTATGAAATTTGACATCTAATTAATTGGGGTTTGTACAAAATTATGTTTATTATGCTAGGTCACATAATTAATGATAAAATTCTATCATTCTTCCACTTGAACAGCATAAACAACATCAATGAACAACATAAACAAATCCCTAGATTAATATAACAATATATGGCTATAATAGGATGTCAAAATAGATCTAATAATCTCTCAATTATAGGTCTAAAATGATGTTACAAGTACCTCAATAGTATAGAAATTAGACCCGATAGGAGTACTGATAACATATATGCAAGATACCTATACCTCAATGACCTAAACAAAATGTGTCATAAGGAAATGTACACAAAATGGTGATCCATATGTGCAATTCCAAACAAAATGGCCCAAGCATCCACCTAAATGCTAACTGAAATTTAACAAAATATCTCAGAACAACAAAATGAGACTGGGTACAAAATGTCTCCAACAAAATGCCATATATATACAAATATTTAAATGTATCTGCGCAATATATCCAGAAAGTATGTGACAATAACAATAATAGCAATAATTATAAACAAAAGTCTCTAGAGTGAATAACAAAATAGTCAAATACAATGTTGCTATATATAAAATTAACATAAAAGACAAACTCCTACTAATCCAAGGCATCAAAAGATTTAAATAGACTCGTGCGGGTTACATGACTCACAAAAGCCTTAACAGTCAAGCCTTTGGTTAGAAGGTCTGCCACCATAAGATCGGTAGGTATATGCTCTATACAAGTCTGATATTCCTTAACCTTCTCTCTAACAAACATATACTTTGTATCAAAATGCTTCGAATGTTTAGAGTTTTTGCATATTTGAGAGAAGCCCACCACAGCAAAGTTATCACAATATATGGTTAGAGGTCTGGAAACACTCTCCACAATATAAAGCTCAGAAATGAAATTCCTCAACTATATTGCCTGTTGAGTAGCTTCGTAATAAGCCACATACTCTGCTCCATAGTTGAAGTTGTTGTAAGTGTTTGTTTAACACTTTTCCAAGATACAGCTCCTCTAGTAAGCATAAAGATATATCCTGATGTGGATTTGTGATCATCAGGGCAGCCACCATAATCAGAATCAGAATAACCTATCACCTCAAGGTGATCGACATCCTGTAAGTGAGCATATATTCTTTAGTACCTTGTAGCCTCAAAATCGTTTCACAGCTTGCCAATGACCCACACCAGGGTTGCTCAAGTATCTCCCAAGTACACTAACAACAAAAACAATATCAGGACGTGTACAAACTTGAGCATACATAAGACTGCCAACAGTAGAAGCATATGGGACCTTTTCCATCTCTCACTTATCTTTATCATTTTGAGGACACTGGCTATTCGACAATTTGTCACCCTTTTAGATGAGTGCACTGTAAGGATTACAAGTCTTCATGTTGAATCTATTCAAGATCCTTTCAATATACCTTTTCTGAGACAAACCAGGAACACCACGAGATCTATCACGGTGAATTTCAATGCCCAGAACAAAAGAAGCATCACTAAGATCTTTCATATCAAAATGAGCTGTCAACATTTGTTTAGTCTTAGAAAGAAAATCCAGATCATTACTGGCTAAAAGAATATCATCAACATATAAGACAAGAATAATGAACTTTCTCCCACTCTTTTTCAAGTAGATGAATTGATCAACAACATTTTATTTGAAGCTAAGGGAGCAAACTATTTGGTCAAACTTCAAGTACCATTGTCTGGAGACTTTTTTCAGCCCATAAATGGTTTTTCTCAATTTGCATACTATGTGTTCCTTACCTTTCTCAACAAAACCTGTAGGGTGATTCATGAATACATCTTTATACAAATCACAATTTAGGAAAGCAGTTTTCACATCTATTTGATAGAGCCCCAAATCAAAATGAGGTCGTTTTGTCCCAAATTTTGCTAGATTGCTCCATTTTCCAATTCTAATTTATTGTATTTTTTCTAGAATTTTTTGGATAATAGAATTATTTATTTTATTTTTCCCAAATTTTAAAATTGATAAATATATAATACACTCTCCGAATTTTATCTTGAAAATTTTTTTATTTATTTCTGGTATGTTTTAGGCTTGTGGGGTCTTATGTACTCTTAATAGTAGTATAGTTGTGCACCAAAATTAATTTAGGATGTAGTTTATGCATAAAATGTTAGATTATATGATTAATATGGTTAATTTTGTAATTGTGGTGCTAACTAAAACCTATGGGTCAATCTTAGGATGTGTTATCGGACTCTTGTCATTTATTTTGTGTAATTGTGTGCTCGCTTATCATGAGACCAATTATTACAAAATGCTATTGTGATGTTGTTATTGGGCATACATTAGATACTATGTTAATGATGCATTTATCTTATCGGTTTGTCTTTATCAATGTGGTTTCTAATGCTTTGTTTAATTCATTAAATTATGTCTTTGAGTTTTCAGTATCCTATCGATATTAGCTTTAGGGCATAATTAAATGTTTTGGGTAATCTATGTTGTAATTCGGGACCCTTAGGTAGGATTGCAATTGCATGAGAACCCAGCTGTATTGTTTGCCCAATTTTACTATACATAAATACATTTGCTAAATCTCCCTACATTGTATCAATTTCCAGCTTTGAATTTTTTGATTAAGCTAAATGGGACCAATTATGAGGACTGGCTTGAATCCTTGAATATGTTTTTGACTGTTTTAAATGCTGATGTTGCTCTCCTTAAGGATGAGCTTGCTCAACCCACCGCTGAGACTTCCACTGTAGATAAAGCTAAATATGATAAGTGGGTTCATTCTAACAAGGATTGTCTGATGACGATTAAGTACACAATGGAGAAGAATATTAAAGAGAGCATCACTGAAGCTGATAATGCCAAAAATTATCTCAAGGCTGTTGGTGAAAAATTCCAGAAGTTTGATAAGACTAAAAAGTCTAATCTCTTGTCTTCTCTGTCTAAGACCAAGTATGATGGTGTGGGTGGTGTTCGTGAGCATGTAATGAAACTTGTGAATTGGTATAACAAGTTGAAGTCTATGAAAGTTGTGCTGGGAAAGGATTATCTGATCTGGCAAGTGTTTGAATCTTTTCCGTCTGAGTTTGATGTTCTCAGGACTACTTATCATGCTCAGAAAGATGAATGGAGCATTGATGAATTGATTTCCATTCTTATTCAAGAGGAGCATACTATAAAGAAGGGAAAGTCCCATAGTATTCACCACACTTCTCACAAGAGCGGTGACAAGAAGAAATTTCATAGAAACAAACAGGGTAATCCTCAATTTAAGAAGAAGAGGAATGATAAACCTGCATTATCTTCTAGGCTTGGTGAGAGTTCTGGTGCTAAGCCCAAGCCTGTTTTTAATGGAAAATGTAACTTTTGTCATGAACATAGGCATAGGCAGCGTGACTATGAAAATTTTTAGAATTGGTTGGCAAAGAAGAAAGGTATACCTCAACTTTTTGTCTGCTTTGAATCAAATCTTGTTAATGTTCCTCCTAATTCGTGGAGGTTAGACACTGGTGTTACTATTCATGTAACGAACTCATTGCAGGATTTCAAAAACAGGTGGAGGCTAAATAAAGGGGAGTTAATGGTGCAACTAGGAGATGGATCTAATGTTAATGTTGAGCACACATGAGTAGTTTCTTTGAAGTTGAGTAGTGGATATGATTTGCTTTTGAAAGATATTGTTTATGTGCCTTCTATGCGAAGGAATTTAATTTCAGTTTTTGTTTTACATAATTGTGGATACATTTTCCATATAATCAATAATGGTATTGTTTTGTACTATAATTATACTGTTGTTGGTTCTGCAATTATGTGTGATGGATTGTTTATGCTAATTGTTAATTCTTCTCATTTTGACCGACCACATAATGATGTTAATGCTGTTATTGGAAAGAAACGTGGGAGAATTACTGAAAAATCTTCTATGTTGTGGCATAAATGTTTAGGACATATCTCTAAGGAGAGAATAGAGAGATTGATTAAGGAAACTATTTTACATGATCTGGATTTCTCTAATTTTGACACTTGTGTTGATTGCATAAAATGGAAGTTTACAGCTAAAGTAAGAAAGGAGAAAATGACTAGGTAGGAGGAACCATTACAGATAATTCACACAAACATCTGTGGACTTGTTTCTCCTATTACCATGGGAGGCTATAGATACTCCATCACTTTCATTAATGATTTTTCTCGGTATGGTTGGGTTGAATTATTGCATGAGAAATCTGAATCCTTGGATGCTTTTAAATCACTGAAAAATGTTATTAAATTGAAACTTGGGAAGCAGATTAAATGTGTAAGATCTTATAGAGGTGGTGAGTATTATGGTCGGTATGATGAAACTAGTAAAAACCCTAGCCCTTTTGCTAAATACTTGCGGGATTGTGGAATTGAAGCACAATATAATATGCCTGGCACTCCTCAACAAAATGGGATTGCAGAGAGACAAAATTGTACTCTTATAGACATGGTTAGGTGCATGCTAAGTCACTCCACCTTATCAGAGTTCTTGTGGGGAGATGCTTTAAGAACTGCTGTTTATGTTCTCAATCATATGCCTAGTAAATCTAAACCAAAGACTCCTTTTGAGCTTATATCAGGAAAGAAGCCCAGTTTGAAGCATTTATGTGTTTGGAGCTGTAAGGCAGAGATAAGGGCTTATAATCCTCAGCTGAGGAAGCTTGATCCTATAACTATTTCAGGTTACTTTATTGGTTATTGTACTGGATCAAGAGGTTCAAGATTTTATTGTCCTAATCACACTACTAGATTTATTGAATCAGATCGGGCTATCTATTTTGAAGGGGACATCGAACATAATGAAAGACATGAGTCTCGTGTTGTTGATTTCAGAGAGGATCGTGTTGTTGTTCCTACACCTGTTATATTTCATCCTGAGGCAATTCAGTCTCCTCTGATTTATGATGATGTTGTTAATCCAGGAAATGATGTTAAAATTCCTCTACAGGTTGGCATTGATACTCAAGTCCCAGATGTGATTGTAGTTCCACCTAGGAGATATAAAAGGATTCCTAGATCCACCGAGTCTTCTAAATTTCGAGACTATTATGTTTACTTGGAGGAGCATGAATTCAATTTAGTTGAAGACTCAGATCCTATTTCTTATCAGGATGCCATTTCTTGTCCTCGTAGTTCACAATTGTTGGCAGCCATGGAAGATGAGTTGGTTTCTATGAGTATGAATAGCGTTTGGGATTTGGTGGAATTACTTAGTGGTTGTAAAACTATTGGGTGTAAATGGGTCTTTAAGACTAAACGTGATGCTAGAGGTGAGATAGAAAGGTACAAGCCAGACTTGTTGCAAAGAGATATAACCAGAAGGAAGGTATAAATTATAATGAGACTTTTTCCCCGTTCTCAACTAAAGATTCAATTATTCTTTCACAAACTAGTCATACTCGTACTAATTGCATCCTTTATTAACCAACTAAACCTAACACAGTTTAGTTTCTATTGAAATTACATTCATTTAGGAATAAGAATTAAAGTTGGTTCCTTTTGAACTGTTATTCCAAACTTATCGTTCATGTCCAAGCTCGCAGGATTTTCATTCTTTGGTAAGCGACCAATAGAAGGAATGCAGCAATGTGGCTAAAATCAATGGAATTTACCTTGTAGATATAGATAATCCTGGACAAATTCTTCTTCCTCCACCAAAAGGAAGTAGCTTAAAATGCTGACCCTTAAAGTCCAAACTTATGCCAAGAAACCTTTCAAGTTTAAATGATAAAGGGTACTCTTCCTAAAGTGAAGGATCGCGCCCCATTGCCCAGACATTGACTAGTACTTGAGAGTTCTTTAGAACTGTGTAACCCATAATTTTTCAGGTCTCAGCTGCAACACGTGGGATGAGATGGTACAGGTGGATGTAGTCTCAGTGTTTCCTTCAAGCATGCATTCAAATATGGAAGTTGACAGACATCAGATTCCTTGATTAGGTTAGTTTTGATTTATGTTTTTAATTCTTGGCAAGCTTTCTGTAAGCCACATATATGGTACTGCCATTCTAGATTTATCTTTATAAAGAAAAGAGAACCACTTGCATGCAAATTGTGTTTTTGGAAAGCCACACCTTGCAATACCATATGTGATGGAAATCACCTATACTCCACTAACCTTCACTCAGAATCGAAAGAAAACAAGTAAAAATTGAAGACAGAAAGTGGATGTATGTGTTGGTGTCTGAAGAACTTTAAAGAGACAAGGGGAAAAATTCTTGATGGTTCTATCAGCTGAGACAAGGACTAAAGCCTAAGTGATTAACATGTGAGAACAAAAGACAAAAACCATTTCTGAAACATCAACTCAAAACGAAGTCGTTCACTATACAAACAGAAGGAGGAGAATAAGTGACTCACGTGGGAGGCACATAGGACATATCTGCCTCATGCATATTCTTCCGAAAGCCATCATCTTCTTCAATTATAAAAGGAAGCAGAAGTATCAAACACAGTAAAACAATACAGAAAACTTCATCTTTCAATTTATATTGTATTTAGTTTTTGAAAGTGCAAAACAGAGTGAGGAAAATTTTCAGAAAGTGCTGTGTGGGTACTAGGAGAGTTTGGAAGGGCTCTTTGCAAGTGTAGTAAATACACTCAATCTCTGTACTGTTTCTCTTCTTCTTTATCATATTAGTGAAACACCACATCAGTGGGAACCTTGGACGTAGATAGTTTTAAACTATCGAACCAAGTAAATCTGGTCTTCTTTAACTTTTCTGCATTTACATACCTGCAAAATTAACAAATCTTTGTCAAGTTCTTTTATTTAAAAGACAGTGGTAAAGCAGTAATATCCCAACAAAAGTGGTATCAGAGCTTTCAAGAATTCCTGGGACATTTCTTGGAATCTTCAAGCATCAAAATTCATTCAAGAACAGTCAGTAAGTAAATTCTTTAAGATTCTTTACATTACAACAATCATGGTAGGTAAGGAAATGGATGTATTTTCTAGTAAAGAAGACTTTAACATCTGGAAACTCCAGATGCAAGCTCTTCTTGAATCTTATGACTGTTATGGTGCTATAGATCATCAGTATGACCTAGAGACTGATCCTATAAAGAAGCTAAAGATGCAAAGACTTGCACATTGCGAGTTAATTCTTCGCTCATCACCAACAGTGATAAGAAAAGTGTAGAATTGTAACACTGCACAGAAGCTTTGAGTGAAACTTGATGAATTGTATGCCAAGAAGTATCTTCCTAACAAGATGACACTCCTCCACAATCTTGCTAACTACAAGATGAACACTTCAGTCTCCTTAGATGATAACCTAGACTACTTCTTTAAGTTAGTTCAAGATTTAGAAGCTATAGATGAGAAAATTTCAGAGGAACATTAAGCTGTAGTAATCTTAAAGACATTACCTTCTAAATTTAATGCATTCAAGAAGGTAATTAAGCATGCCAGTGGAGAATCACTTACTGTAAAGAGGGTTTTAGATTCTCTAATAGAAGAGATAGCTGAAGTGAATCCTTTTAAGAAAGAGGCTGAAGTGATGTTTGTAGAGAATAACTATGGGAAGAAATCTCATAAGAAAAATAGCAAGAAAGGAAAGTGGTAGAAGGAAAGTGGGAAAGAAAAACACTCTAAGGAAGATGAAAAAGAAAAGAAGAAAAAGGGAAAAGGAAAGAAGTGTTATTACTGTGATAAGGAGGGACATTTTGCAAGGGACTACAGAAAAAAGAAGAGGGATAAGGCAGCTGAAAGTGGAATTTCAGGTAATGTTGAAAAACCTGAAAATTATAGTGAAGATGAAATTCTGGTTGTGACTGAGGATTGTGAGGACCTCAGTAGAGAATGGATATTTAATTCAGGGTGCACTATACATGTCACTCCTCATAGGGACTGGTTCATAACATTTGAACCAGTCACTGCCAAGGTTTAAATGGCAGATTCTGGGCAGCAAAGGATAGAGGGCATAAGAAGTGTTTCCATCAACAAGTTTGATGGAAAAAGAAGGATCCTAAGCAATGTCAGATTTGTGCCTGGAATAAGGAGAAATCTGATTTCTAAAAGCTTGTTTGATAAGCAAGGCTTTCAGATCAGGTCCAAAGATGGACTTAGAGAAATCGTAAGGGATGTGAAAGTCATCATTAGAGGAGTGGAGGGGGTTGGTCTATACTATGTTATAGGCTCAATTGAAATAAATCCTACTCCATCTCTCTAAACAAGGTCTAATCCCTGAAGAAAACCTTCAGAAGTTAGAATTTTGTGAATCCTGTGTGCTAGGAAAGAACCGCAGGTTAGTATTTCAAAGAGGAGCTAAGAGAGCCATAGAGATCATGGAGTATGCTCACAGTGATCTCTGGGGGCCAGCTCAAGTCCCCACAGTAGGAGGGAACTTGTATTTCATGTCCATAATTGATGATAAATCAAGGAAATGTTGGGTTTACCCTATGAAGAGAAAGGATGAAGCTCTAGAGATTTACATAAGATGGCGTACTCTTATGGAAAATCAAACTGGGAGGAAATTGAAATGCTTAAGGACTGATAATGGATTAAAGTATTGCAACAAAGATTTTGAGGAATACTGCAGTAAGAATGAAATCCTAAGGCATAAAATAGTAAGAGCAACTCCACAACAGAATGGAGTGGCTGAAAGATTAAATATAATCCTTCTAGAAAAGACTAGATGCATGCTCCTCTCTTCAGGTTGCTCACATTCTCTTTGGGGGGAAACAATTAGGGCAGTAGCCTATTTAATCAATAGGCTTCCAACCTTAGCTAATGACTATAAGACTCCTCAAGAAATTTGGAGTGGTAAGAAGCCAAAACTCACACACATTAGGACTTTCAGATGTGCAGCCTATGCACATCAGAAAGAGGGAAATTTAAAGCCTAGGGCAGTCAAGGGGGTGTTCCTAGGATATCTAGAAGGTGTAAAGGGTTATAAACTCTTACTGCTCTAAAAGGGAACCTACAAAACAAACATTAGCAGAGATGTCATCTTTAAGGAAGATGAATTCCCTTTGCTGAACAAGAATTCATAAAATTCTGACTTCCAAAGTGAAATTCAGGAGAATTTAGGGGCATCAAACCAATCAACCCATATCTATGTGCCACTAGAAACTGAAGAAGGTGGTCCATAACCTACTGATGTTGAACCTATGCAAGGCTCAACACATCATGAACTAAAGACAGAGATGGCTGAAGTTGTGGGTGAAGGAGAAATCCCACAAACAACTTCAGCTGATGAACAAGAAAGTATAAAAGACTATCAACTTACAAGGGATAGACAGCCAAGACAAATAATTCCTAATAGGAGGTATTTTGATTCAAACTTGGTTGAATATGCTTGTCTTGTGCTTGAAGGTATTGAATGGAAGGTTCCTGAAACCTTTGAAGAAGTTATGGCTAGAAGTGATGCTGAACAGTGGAAGGAAGCTTGTGAAAAGGAGTATTCTTCCCTAATAAAGAATAAGGCATGTATTTTGGTAACTAGACCTCCTAAAGTTAAATTGATAGAGAACAGATGGTTATTCAAGTTAAAAGAAGGAATAACAGAAGCTGAATCAAGGATCTATAAGGCAAGACTTATAGTCAAGTGGTATAGGCAGAAAGAAGGGATTGACTACAAAGAAATATTCTCACCAGTAGTCAAATTTAAGACAATCAGACTTATCCTAGTGCTAGCTACTGTCTATGACTGGGAAATCCATCAAATGGATGTCAAGACAACCTTCCTATATGGAAAGCTAGAGGAGACCATCTATATGAAGCAACCAACTGGTTTTGTAGATAATGAGAAATCTGATCATGTTTGTCTACTTCAGAAGTCCCTATATGGGCTGAAGCAAGCAGTAAGACAGTGGAACAAAAAGTTCCATGAAATAGCTAGTGAGATGAATTTTGTTAGAAGTGCCTATGATTACTACTTATACTATAAAAACTTAGGAGGGACAGAAGCCATCTTCATGCTAGTCTATGTAGACGACTTAATTATTGCTAGAAAGGAGCTAGGTAGAATAATTGAAGTAAAGAACAATCTGAGCAAACACTTTGAAATGAAATACCTAGGAGAGGCTCAGAAGTTGCTAGGGATACAAATTATAAGGAATAGGAGGGAAGGGAAACTATGGATGAATCAGAAAAGCTACATCCGAAAGGTATTAGGTCAATTCAATATGGAACTGGAAAAACCGACTTCTATTCCTATAAGCTCTCATCTTTAGATGGTAAGTGATAAGTTCCCCCAAACTAAAGAAGAAGGAAGGCCATGCTAAAATACCCCTATGATGTTGGAGTTGGTAGCATCATATATATGATGTTGTGTACCAGACCTAATCTTGCACATGCTATAAGCATTCTAAGCAAGTTCATGTCCAATCCTGGCTTTGAGCACTGGCAAGGACTCAAGAATGTCTTCAGATACCTTGTTGGAACCAAAAGCTACCGACTGTGTTTTACTAAGGCTAAGCTAGCTAAAAATAACAGTCTAAGCCTACATGGATATGTTGATGCAGACTATTCAGCAGATAGAGACATAAGAAAATCAATGTCTGCATACTATTTTACACTAGCAGGAAACACAATAAGTTGGAAGGTAAAACAACAACCTATTGTTTCACTCTCAACCACAGAAGCAGAGTTTTATGCAATAACAGAAGGGGTAAAAGAATTAACTTAGCTAATAGGCATTCTAGAAGAAATTAAAGCTAACCTAGCTACAGTAGTAATATTCACAGATAGTCAAAGCGCGATGTACCTGAGCAAAGACCTCGTCTTGTATGAAAGGTCCAAGCACATTGATATCAGATTCCATTTTGCGAGGCACAAGATAGCTTAAGGCTTCTTTAACCTGAAAAAAATTAAAGGTAAGCAAAACCCTTTGGATTTTGGAACTAAAATATTAACACAAAAGAAGTTTACTTTTTACAGGGACTACTTACAGGTTATTGAAGCCCCTTGTTTCCGAAGGCAGATCCATCTGATCTCACTGAAGTGACAAAAATTAGGGTTTTGGGTCTTTCAAATCACTCTCAGGTTTCTCCATTTGAGCAAAGATTGATGGAATAGGAGGGAAAGTGCGATGGAAATCACCTATACTCCACCAACCTTCACTCAGAATCCAAAGAAAACAAGTTAAAATTGAAGACAGAAAGTGGATGTGTGTGTTGGTGTCTGAAGAGCTTCGAAGAGAGAAGGGGAAAAAATTCTCGATGGTTCTATCAGCTGAGACAAGGACTAAAGCCTAAGTGATTAACACGTGAGAACAAAAGACAAAAATCATTTCTAAAGCTTCAACTCAAAACGAAGTCGTTCATTATACAAACAGAAGGAGGAGAATAAGTGACTCATGTGGGAGGCACATGGGACCTATCTGCCTCATGCATGTTCTTCCAAAAGCCATCATCTTCTTCAACTATAAAAGGAAGCAGAAGGATCAGACACAGTAGAACAATACAGAAAACTTCATCTTTCAATTTACATTGCATTTAGTTTTTAAAAGTGCAAACCAGAGTGAGGAAAATTTTCAGAAAGTGCTAGAGTACACATCTGTAGGTACTAGGAGATTTTGGAAGGGCTCTTTGCAAGTGTAGTAAATACACTCAATTTCTGTACTAGTTCTCTTCTTCTTCATCATATTAGTGAAACACTACATCAGTGAGAACCTTGGACGTAGATAGTTTTAAACTATCGAACCAAGTAAATATGGTCTTCTTTAACTTTTCTGCATTTAATTACATACCTGCAAAATTAACAAATCTTTGTCAAGAGTTCTTTTGTTTAAAAGACAGCAATAAGGCAGTAATATCCCAACACCATGTATGTTCCTGCGTTGAAGAGCTCCTGCAGAAAGTTAAAGTTACGTTGATGAATTGACACAACATGAAAATTAATGGAAGAACAACACAGAGGGACAAACAGAGAGAAAAAGTTGTTTAGTTGCTGACGAGAAACAACCAGTTAATCTTTTCATCTTCAGATCCGTTAACAGTAAAAAAATTCAAGAAATCAGCTTTTGGAGAGTCCGATACTTGCGTCTCTCTTCTTCTTCTTTTAATTTCCAGCTCCCATGTTGCGGAGAATTCATGAACGCATTTTGAAAGTTTCCTTCTTAAACCCTGATGATCCAACCAAGCGATTTTAGGATAAAAATCTGCAATGTTTGGTTCAACAAACAAGTCCATTATCTTCCATACAAGATCCTTCAATCCGCTCCCTACATCTTCGTTTATGTTAACTAATAACATCCCTCGAGAACATAAGATTACCTAGTATGTTAAAAACGGTAACAAACAATGCCTCTGTAACATTAACAACAGTCCCTTCTTTACTTCTCAGGAACTCCGCCAACTCATTCACTTTCTTCTCTCGTAACATGGCCTGTGACTCGACAGCTTTGACAGGGAACAATTCAGTCCTGCGAAGGCCTATTAAGAACTTCTATTCTTTCATGCACTCGGAGGTCCAAACAATGGCTACGCTGTTAAGAATATGAGGCTCGAAAGCTGTTGTTTTCGATACCTTGCTACCAGAAAGCAAGCGACCTTGGGTTTTCATTATTTCAATTGCAGCCATTGGAAAAGACGCAACAACGAAAAGTTGTGTGCCTAGCCTAAGTGAAATCAAAGGGTCATGAACTTTGGCGAGGTTTGCTAATGAAACATGAAGCTTTTGCTGCCCCAACTGAAGAATGTTTCCTACAACTGGCCATGGTTTGGGACCTGGTGGAAGCCGCTGTGTCTTGGAAAATGGAGATAAAACATAGATAACAAGTAGAAAAAGAAGAAGAACCAGAAGAACAGGTGGTGTCAAGAGCTTGAGAAAAATATTAAAACCAATAGGGATATTTTGGCATTAGAGAAAGATTAAGCTTATGTCCTTATTTTTAAGATTTGGAAGCATACATCAAGTAGCATTGATTCACTTGCCACCATGCTCATACGAGAACCTTTGTGTTCCCTGTAAGATGGATCTAACGCTAGCGCGTCAATTCAATAAATTTAACTCAATTCATTAAATTATAAGTTTGGAAGTGGTAAGGAAAAAGAGACAGAAGAGTCCAATGTTGAGAATTTAGACCTCCCTAATTTACACCTAAGGATATTTATAGACAAAAATAGTAAAAAATAGAGAAATAATAACAACACAAAAGAACTTACGTGGAAACTCTCAAATCGGAGAAAAAAACTACGAGCACCGAGAAGAAAATCCACTATGTGAAAAATTCTTACAATCACATAATTTTTCCTCTCATCCAAAACTCCAATACACCAATATACCTACAAAGAAATGCCCAAAACAAACTCTTCACCTCTCACATCAAAAAAGGAATTTAGCTAGAGTCAAATTTGTCATACAAATCTTTGACTTTGTATTGGTGTATTAACCAAAGAGGTAGCACCCTTCTTATATAGGCAAGAGCTTTGCTCCAATTGTTTTCCTAACCAATATGGAACAAAGGAGCCAAAAACTCAACAATCTCCACTTTAGCGACTGTGGCTGATCCCACAACCACATTTCACTTTAATAAAGATCTCTTGAAAATAACATAACTCTCAATGTAGAGAATTATTATTCTTCACAGCATCATGCTCCACTATAAAAGAATACCCACTCAGAATAAACCAATTCCAAGCCTTTCACTTCGGCACATGTCAAAAATAATTTTGCTTAAAAATTGTTGTGCAAGTCCCATGTTTGGCTTTCTTGGAAGTTCATCAGTCATCGACATAAATTCCACCACATACCTTGCATCAATGCCAAACCAATGACCGTGTGCAAGCTTGTGGACTCGTTAACAGTAACACATCCTTTATCATGGAAACTTTGGGATTAGCGGCATGCCATGAAGATGTACATGCCCCCTTTTAGAGAGCAAAATCAAAATCATCATCCATGGAGACAATGTTAGTGACATTGTCAGTCTTTCCATTAACTGACCCAACGCCTCTTGCCGAACCCGCTCTACTTCTAAGATAATTTTTCTTCACATGCCCAAATTATCCACACGTCTAGCATACTATATTTTTCTTTATGGAGTTCTTCTTTCTATATCCAGCTACCACCAGAGCTGAGTCTTCAGGAGGAACATTTCTTCCACTACCCAGTCTTCTCTCTTTTGAAAAGAGTTTTCCGATAACTTCAAAAAGAGCTATCTTCTCCTTTTCATGAATCAAAATAGGTTTCATGTGCTCATAGGAAGGTGGAAGAGACCAGATGAGTCTCAAAGCTTGATCCTCATCA
>JANQBM010000007.1:29190812-29203182 GCA_025594535.1 Erythroxylum domingense | reverse complement strand
TAGGATTTTCTTTATATTATTTTCAATCTTTATTTTTAATTTCTTTCTGCGTGATTTCGTGTTTTAAAATTAATCATTCCCAAATCAATTCTTTTTATTTTTTATTATTTTTTATTTATTTATTTATTTATTTTGTTTCACACAAATAAACAATTACTACATTGGTCTCTGTTGTTCGACCATATTCACCACTTTACTCATTTAAGTGTTCTAGAGTAGGAATTTATTTTTTCTGGTTTGACACGCCATCAACTTTATAAGTGGAATCATTGTCAGTAATGGACTAAATAATATTTTTTGAACTAATTTCATTCACAACTTCATTAAATATTTCAAATTGAGTATAAGAATTCCTATTAAGGTCAGATGCATTAATAGAATTTAGAAACACTGTCCCCTTTGCAGAATAAACTAAAAAATATTAATAGACTCATGTTTTCTATTTGTCCAACCATCACATATGATTGAACACCCCAAAGTAGCCCAATTCATTCTTCTTTCATTAAAATCAGTTTTTATTGCATAAAAAATCTACTCAAAAGTTTACCTTTGTAGTCATCAATTGAAGGAGCTTAGTATCTTGGACTGTAAGAAACAATGACATCTACCATAGTTTGATAATAATAAGACTGGGAGGCATTAAATGCTATACTTGAATCATACCACCATCTAGCCATTGCCATATCCACATTATGAGTCGCTTCTCTTTATTATAAGACACTACATATTAAAGGCTGAGCTCCAAGAGTTATTCGTGGTGTAAAAAAAATAAACACGTTTTCTTCTTTTCTTAACAACATGTGCAACATTCTCTTCTTATTGGTTAAGAATACTACCATCTTCAACATTCCAACTATCGTCCTAAACACCAACAAAATAACTTCTACTACCAATTTTGTAATTCAATCTTTGCCTTCTATCTCTCTCATCTTGATACTTTTCAAGCAAAGTCTTCATTTGTGATTTCACATCATAACTCATTTTTTCACAAGGCTCCACATCACCTTTGACCCCAGCTAAATGCTTCTTTAATATAATGATTCCTCCACCTTTCAAGTGCTTGTTACAAAACAAACAAATAGTATAGTTCTTCATTTCAAGAAACAATCTAACATAAGCTCAAGCTGGGTCATTGAATCTTTCTAAAATGGTTGAATTATCAGAAGTACTTGAATTTTCTTCCATTTATCTAAAAAAATAAATGAAGACATATATCAAAATTAACTTAATAACTTCATATCAAAATAAAGACACATAATCTCATTATCAATTACTATCACAAAAATATATTGTTTAAATCAAAAGTCAAAACTAACACGAAAGCACATATATTTTATATAACTCATTTTGTATGATTACATCATTCAACCATAAACTAAAGACATACACTTACATCTATAACCTATTCGACTTCAACTATAAGTTTATAACCTATGTTATGTAATCACATAATTCCAACTATAAATTAATACATTTTGTTTACTTATATAAACTAATGCATTTTGTTTACTTATACAATTCAATTTGTAATGCTTATAAGTATTTTGTTTTCTTAACTAATTTTAATCAACATTGTTACTAAAATTTAATTCCCAACTTTAATTTAACAATATTTTATTCACCAACTTTAATCAATATTCTTAGTTTCTTACTCAAGTTAACTCCACAATCAAGAGTTAACATGCACTTCACAATTTAATTTCATCCAATACAATTCACCAATAAGTCAAAAACCAACAATTCTTATTCCTAACTTTAATTTAACGATCTTTTGTTCACTAATTTAATCAATATTCTTAAATTTTTTTACTCATATTAACTCCACAATCAAAAGTTAATATATACAATTCAATTTAATCCAACACAATTCCCCAAGACCTAATGATTCAACATATAAAGTTACTACACAACATAAAGTTGCAGGACACAAATACATAATTCATCATAAATTCACAATTCAATATTCATTTATCTATATCAATATTTTGTATAACACAAATACACAATTCAACATTCAAAATCAACAATCAAGTGATCATCACAATTCAATATTTCAATATCAATTTTCATAATTTTATAATCCACTATTCCATAAAATTTGTTGCAATTTTTTGTAACCTTTACTGATCTAAATTGTTGGATTGTTGCGGGTCAGGTTAGTGAGTCTGCGTAAGTGTGTGTGGATTGGAGTGACTGGAGTTTGTGGAGTTGTGGATTGTGGTATAATGGACCAATGGTGCGGGTTAACAGGTGTGCAGGCGATAGAGCTATTGATAGGCTTTTATTTGATGCATTAATGTAGGTGAATTGTGCATTATTTTAGGATAGATATTATTCTAATTGTTGTTTTTATATTATCTTTTAGTGTTATGAGGTTTTTGGAAAAATTGAGCAAAACGACATGTAAGATGAAAAAAATGTAGCAAGTGAAAAACTAGCATGCAGACCAAAAACGACACAACAGCTGGTGAGGCAAACACAAAGAAATTGGACCAAAACGCAAACGTTTCTGACGGCCAACGTTTTGAAAAAACACGCAGACAACCCCACTTGGTTCAGCTACTCACATCTCTACTCACACATGTTGCAGCCTTCCATCTACGCAACCTAGAGAACAAAAGAAGAAAAAGAAACGCATCCCTCACTCACCAACAGAAACTCACGTAATCAACGTAAGCCTCTATCCAGAAAATCATGCCTCCCTCCATATTGACGCATGCAACAAGCCTCCATCAACGCACAACACAACAAAGCCTCCTCTCAAAAATCAACCCAACATCCACTCACTTTAGACTCTCACGCCAATCTTTCATTCACCAATCCATTCACAGCAAACTCACACCTCAAATCACGCCTCCACTCACTTCATGCAAGCAACCTCCACCCAGATCAAGCTCCAGACGAAACAACGAACCCTTCATTCACTCACTCACTGTTAAAGCCACCATATCACTCACCAACATACAGCCTCCATTCACGCAAAAATATAGCCCCCATCCACCACAAGACAAAATAGCATCCCACCACAGTAAAACACGCATCAGTCTCTATAAACATAAAATCTCCACTGTCGCATCCCACTCACGGAACCCTCACTGCCTTCACACCAGCACAACGCAGCAGCCTCCACACTTCACACATGCAGCAGCTACCATCCCATTCATGGTTAACCCTCTATACTCCATTCACGCAACCCCCACTTGGACTTACACTTTCCACTCGTAGCCTACAAAGTAATCACACAAGGAGAGGGGAGAGCTCTTTTTTTACTGCAGTTTGGAGCTGTGCTCTTAATTTTTATTTGATTCCTTAATGAGTTTATATAAGATTTATGCTTGTGGATTGCTTGGCATGATGATTTGTGGCTAGAACTTTAATTTCTCTTAGGGATTTGATGTTTTGATGATTTTTTAATATTAAATTTTTCCGGAATCCATGAATGAATATTCATATACTTGTTGACTTTCTTTTGGTTTAATTGTTCTTAATTTGGATTATTGGAAGTTTGCTTGGTATAAATTTACCTTTGAGAAAAGGGGTTTTTGCTAGAAGATTGAAGGAATTTCAGCTAGGATTTTCTTGTGAGTTGGGAGAGAAACCTAGGAGGTGAAAATATAAGGTTTGAGTTTGGAACTTAAAGAAACTCTAGGAAGAATTTAAGTAAGGGATCACTAAGTGATGTCTAGAGTAGATAGATTAGTTCACCTTTGGGAGAAGGGGATTAATTACTCTTAAAATTCACTTACAAGGCTAGGATTTTTCATTTTTGGAGGATAGCTATTTCAATATTAAGATTGGCAAAAATATCATTCCCTAAGAGAAAGTCGTTCCCCATTAACGTTAATACTTTTAATTAGTCAACTATTGCATTCTTTTTTTAATTAGTTATCGCATAGATTTGTCATATTCATAGTTATTTTGGTTGCATTGAATTGGGTAGTTGCTTACAAATTTATTTGAGCTTTTGTTAATTTGTTACATTACTTTTAAATTTCCAAAATTTCACTCAACCCGATTCCAAACATTGTTAGTTAGCATAGATTTGAAATTTCTCATAACCACTGTGGACACGACTCGATTCTCACCAATTTATTACTCACTTCGACAATCGTGCACTTACGATTTACAAATAGCAGGTACGAGTCAGCTGTGGTTGTGGCACTGCTACTAGATCTGGCAGTCTGGGCATGGGTATGATTGGATCTGGCTGTCTGGGTGCGGGTGCTGATGTAGGAGTGGTCTGACTAATACGACGTGCGATGGGTGCTTGCAATAGGTGCGGGACTCTAGGCTAGCTCGATGAGAGCAATTACCTAGATTGATCTTAGATTGTGACAGTGATGACAGTGGTTCATATGAAAAAAAGGAGAATATTTATGAAGCTTATGAATTAATGTATGCAAAATAGGTGTAAACATACAAGAATAATGAAAAGCTAAAGGAGGAAAACTTCTCTATGAAAAATATCATTCAAGATTTATAGAAGAAATTGTTGTCTACATTAGATGAGCTTAGTGAAACAAAATTGAAATTGGTCAGTACGGAAAAGGAAATAAAGATGTTAAATAGAGGCACAAAAAAGTTAGAAAAGTTGATAGAAATCGGTAAGATTAAAGGAGATCTTTAAAGCTTTGGCTACAAAGGTGAATCCTCTAAGTCAAATGATGAGAAAAATAATGCAATCAAATTTATTCAAGAAGAAACCTCAAGGAAGAATCAGAGGTTTATACCTACACATCATTTTGTGGGGTTATCAATCATATAAGGTCGGGATGCTACAAGTTACTACGAATGTTATTTCAAAGGACTCAAAATAAAAACCTATACATTTACTATAAAATTTCTAGCAACAGAAATCTATTGTACCGTAGAAATTCATGGTACCAAAGCACTGTTGGGTTCAAAAGGGTCAATTGCAAAGCTCTTGAAGTTTTTAAATCCATGAAGGTTACTTCACATAGCAGTTGGTATTTTAATAACAGATGTTCACAGCATATGATAGGAGAAAGGAGCTATTTGACTGACTATCAAAGATGTGTTGATGTTCATGTGACTTTTCGTGATGGAAAGAAGGCCTTGGTTATTGGAAGAGGAACACTATGCATGGATGGACTACCACATCTCGATAATATGCTTCATGTTGATGGATTGAAAAACAGTTTGGTGAGCATAAGCCAACTTTGTGATGATGGTTTATCAATTAAATTTACAAGTGACGAATGCAGGGTGTTAATCGAACACAGAGAATGTCTTATGAGTGGCAAACAATTAGTCGACAATTGTTATATGTTACAGGTCACAACTACTTGTAAATCAGCCTTATATGATGAAAAGATAGATCTATGACATCAGAAACTTGGGCATATTAACTATGAGCTTATTAGCAAGTTGAAGAAATTGAAAGCTGTGAAAGGATTACCAACCATGAACAAAGAAGATAAAATGATATGTAATGCATTTCAAATGGATAAGCAGATGAGAGTGCTGCATAAAAAGGTTAGACAAGTTACTTTCGCATTCATACTAGAATTAATTCATATAGATTGGTTGGTCCAACACAACAATATGACAACATTGGTGGGATGAGATACTTTTTAACGTGTGTTGATGATTATTCTAGATATACTTGGGTATCATTTTTTAAAGAAAAATCATATGCTTTTAAGGCTTTTAGAAGCCTATGTGTGAAGGTTATGAATCTGAAAATATGACAGTGTTGAGAATTCGATCTGATCATGGAAGGGAATTTGAAAATGCAAGCTTCAACGAATTCTGTGACAAGCGTTAAGTTGTCATTTTGTACTTATTTGATATATACATCTCTCTCATATGTTGAAATTATTATTCAAAATTTATGGATTTATGTCTTAATTGTTTTCAGATGATTTTCAACACTTGGGAGGTTAATTGAGTTAAAAACATGCAAAAGAAACAAAGAAATCCGAAATTCCAAATTGGTAGCAAATTCATGACTAGACGTGGCCACGTGCAAGGATGGGAACAGATTCTGTAGATTTTGTTTTCAAGTCAAAATTAGAAATTTTTACAAATCTTTAAAGATCATATTGTTATCTTATCAATGGGATCTGCAACTTGAAGTAAGGATAAGGATTATCTGCTAAAGATCACAAGAAAGCAATTGAAGAAATCGAAAAAAAGACATAAAAAGAGAAGGATGTGTACTATTCACGTACTGTTCACGCAGCATAGTTTAGGAGTAGTGCTTACATTTTTTGCAATTTTTCTTCTTGCTTTTCGACAGCCATAGTTAGGCCTTTCATTTTCTGCAGTATTTCTCTAAGAGTTTTTGAATTCTCTAAGAAAGACCAGGGATGGAGACTTTACATTTGGTTATTTCTTTATTGAATTTTACTTTCGCTATGAGTAGCTAAATCCCTTTTCTTAGTTGAGGGGGACCATGTTATCATCTATTATGTGTGAGATGTTTCAATAAAGTTTGTTTTGTTGATAAACATTGAGTGTCTTCTAAATTACTTTTTTCTAAATTGAATTGATTGATTTCTAGGTGCGCAACAAGGAATTGATTCGTTTAATCACTAGATTAATGAAATATGATGTTCAGTTTTGTTAATCACAAATAGCAATTAGGATTACCTTCTTTTCGTTAGAGTAGGAAATTCTAAGAAGATACTCATCTTAATTAAATGCAAGTCGTACATATGTTATCTTGTTCATTGGTTTCTTAATTCTTAATGTTATTAATCAATTGAACTTATGATCGTATCTAGGTTACTAGTTGATAAGAATGTTTAGAATACATGTTTCTATTCATTTACACTTAAGAGAAAACATCCCTCAATGAATGTTTATTGATGAATTGAATTTTATATCAAGGATCCATTTTAGTGTGATAACATCGGTGACCCGAAACTAAGGTTAGTCTATTGAATTTTTAAATCCAATTACTTTTATTCATTTTCAATTTTTATTATCTTTTTCTTCAATTGCTGTGAATTAAAAGCCAACCCCCTTTTTTACTTTTTTTTAGTTTTAGAACTCGTAAACTCTTTACCGTTAAAATTTCTCATGGGAACGATACCCACTTTCCACTACTACACTAATTTGTATTAACGAAAGTTGGTTTCTTTTTAATTTGGTTGCAGGCGACAGCAATACTAAATTTTGACGCCATGCTGGGAAATTTTTTACGGTGTATGTACGTTATGCGTTCAAATTAATTTGAAATTTGCAGTACAATCCTAAAATTGAGAAAACAGCAAAAGCACTACGGAAATAAACGAAATAGCTGTGACAAATGCAGAAAATGGAATGGATTGTAGCAAATCGACCCTTAGAGAACTAGCCGCGCCCACGGGCGCTCAACAGCCCCACTGCATTAATTTCCAAATTCAGGTGATAATAATATTTTTGAATTAAAATCTGGGCTGATTCATTTATTACTTATTTTTAGGAGTCTACCGGGAGAAGATCCGTATAAACACTTGAAGGAATTCGATGTGTTTTGTATGGGAATGAAGCCGACGAATGTGACGGAAGAGCAAATCAAGCTAAGAGCCTTCCCATTTTCTCTCAAGGATGATGCTCAAGATTGGTTGTACTATTCAGCCGAAGAAAACATGCAAACATGGGCTGAAATGAAGAGGCTTTTCTTCGAGAAATATTTTCCAGCCTCAAAAGCAGCCAATATTTGAAAGGAAATTTGCAGAATTCCACAACATACGAGAGAA
Organism: Erythroxylum domingense; assembly: GCA_025594535.1. Lineage (NCBI taxonomy): Eukaryota > Viridiplantae > Streptophyta > Magnoliopsida > Malpighiales > Erythroxylaceae > Erythroxylum > Erythroxylum domingense. Next base: position 29,195,473 of record JANQBM010000007.1, on the reverse strand, counting down.
ACACTATACGAGTATTGGGAATGATTCAAGAAACTTTGCGCTAACTGTCCACACCACTAAATAACCGACCAACTATTGATTCAATACTTCTACGAAGGTCTTTCACTCACGGATAGGAGTATGATTGACGCTGCAAGCGGTGCCTTAGTTGACAAAACACCGACAGTTGCAAAGGACTTAATCGTAAATATAGCTTCCAATACCCAACAATTCGGCATACGTACTGGGCATGGAACAAAAGCCGTGAGTGAGGTGAACGTGGCCACATTGGAGAAAAGATTGGATGACCTTACTTCTTTGGTGCGACAAATCGCAGTTACAAAAAATGAAGAAGCAAAGGTATGTGGAATATGTTCAAAGTTAGGACATTCTACTGATGCAAGTCTGATTTTGTAGGATGAAAACGCAGAACATGTGAATGTCGTGGGAGGTTTTGCTGGACCGAGTCAAAGGAAGTACGACCCATATTCCAACACCTACAATCCGGGATGACGCGATCACCCGATCAAGGGCAGCAAGCAACCACGAATTTCTAGTAGTATAGACAACCGTATATACCTCGGCAAAATCAAAATACAACATCCAATTCTGAAGGTAAGTCTTCTTTGGAAGATATAGTTCAAACTTTGGATACTAACACTTTGACATTTCAGCGGAGTACTGAAGCAAGTATCCAAAATATTGAGAATCAAAAAAGAAATATTGAGAATCAACAACGGAACATCGAAAATCAAATAAGCCAAAAGGCAACTGCTATGAATCGATTGGAAGCACGAACTTTTGGAAATTTTTCAGCACAATCGGAGATCAATCCTAAACAAAGTGCGAAGGCTAGCACGCTGCGGAGTGGTAAGGAATTGCAGGACTCACTTCTGAAGAATTCCAAAAGAGAAGTAGAAGAAGAAATCACACAAAAGGCACCTTCACAACCAAAGATGACGCAAAACAAGCTGAAGAATATGGTGATTCCGCCTCCTTTTCCGAGTCGATTTGCCAAAGCAAAGAAGAAAGAGCAAGAGAAGGAAATTTGGGAGACTTTTTGAAAAGTTCAGGTAAATATTCCTCTTCTTGATGCAATTAAACAGATTCTATGGTATGTTAAATTCCTTAAGGAGCTTTGCACTTCAAAGAGGAAATTAAAATTTGATGAGAAAGTGCAATTGGGGAAAACGTTTCAGTAATTTTGCAAAAGAAAAAGCTTCCACCCAAATGTAAAGACCTATGTATGCTCACTATCCCATGCAAAATTGGTAATTTAAGAATTGAAAAAGCTATGTTAGATTTGGGTGCTTCCATAAATGTCATGCCTTATGATGTTTACAAGTCTTTAAATGTGGGATCTCTCAAGGAAACTAATGTAGTGTTTCAATTAGGGGATCGTTCAAATGCTTATCTAAAGGGTGTGTTAGATGATGTTTTAGTTCAAGTAGGAGATATGCTTTTTCCAGCTGACTTTTATATTTTGCAGATAGGGAGTGATGAAGTATCTTCTTCAACTCTGATTTTGTTTGGAAGGTCATTCTTAAAAACCACAAGAACAAAAATTGATGTTCATGATGGGTCATTGACTATGGAATTTGATGGTGAACTAATTAAATTCAATATATACAATAACATGAAAATTTCAAATGATAAACAACCTATTGTTTTTGTGGATTTTATTGACACATGGACGCAGAAAAATTCGCTATTGAGTAGAAGAGATACACTTGAAACACTCTTGGAGATGGTAGATACATCACAGTGGAAAGCCATGAAAAACTTGTTACTGCCCAACAATGAATTGGAGGTACTATTTTGTAAATTGGAGAAGGGCGATGCCCGAAAAGACGAGTGGACATTAGAGTATGAAGGCAAAATGAAGAAGTTCCACTCATCAGAAGTCTTGGAGCATCATGCTGAGAAGGAGATGACTTTGAGGAAAATTGCTCCAAGATCCTCATGAAGTCTGAGCATGCTATCTATTAGGCTCAAGCATTCATTCGATAATGGATAATGTACATATGTCAAGGGTCAATCTTGTGACCTTAAATAAGTGCTTGATGGGAGGCACCCCATCCATATCCCTTTCTTTTTTGTGTTTTTCTCTTTTATGCATATCTTTTGGGTGTTTGCTTTTAGTGTTTTACTTGTTTTATTTGGTTTGTTTTGTTTGTAGGCGTTTGAAAAGGAAGCTACAATTATTCATTTAAAAGTTACATATGGCATCTTCAATCTAGGGGAGTACTTCTGTTCCCAACCCTCTTTTGTGTTTTTATTGCTTTTGGACATTGAGGACAATGTTGGTCTAGGTGTGGGGGAAGGAATTGGATTATATGTGTGCGGGTGTGCCCTTGTTTTCGATTTTTGTGTGTGATTTTTTTTCAGTTCTTGCATGTTTGTTATACATGTTAAGTCATCAAGCTTTATCATATTAGTTTGGATGTGATTGAATGTATGCATGAAATTAAATTGGGCAATGTGAGTCTAAAGTGAATCATGCGGATTGATTGCAATAACCGATCTTGTAAACTTAGACAAAATTTTGACTTTTGAATGATGAGGTAATTGTGAAATTAAAGTGTATTCTTGAAGTAAACCTGTGAGCGAATTTGAGCTTTAATGACATCATCTTTATGTCATTCTATTTCTTTGTATGGTGTGATGTTCCTCTAATCAGTGTTGCCTTCAGAACTTGCACTGAACCGAATTGAATTTGTTTGATTACATGGTTTATAGAAATGATTAAGTCCTTCTTTGTTTTTACACTCTTTAGCTTAAAAATGACCCACCTAGTTATTTCCCATTTGAAAACATTTTTGAGCCTTTAACCTTGTTGTTTTCATTCAATCACATTACATTGAAACCCAAAAACCCCATTGGCCTTACCCTATCACAAGTTGAATGAAGTATTGAGTAATTTGGGACTTTTGTGTATTGTATTATGAGATATCTTTATAGGTACTTCTACTCATGTGTTTATTAAATTATGTTGTTAGTAATTTCTTCTCTTGTTTTTATTATTCCCCCTTGTTCTTAGCCAAGTAAAAAAAAGGGAAAAAGAAAGAAAGGAGAAAGAAAAGAAAAAAAGAACAAAAAAGAAAGAAAAAGAAAAAGAAAAAGAATAAAGCATAATAGCATTAGTTAGTATGAGTAGTTGTAGTCCTTTATGTCATGTGGTTATCTCAGAATTTTAATGTCCCTTTTATTTGGTACTTTGTGAATGCTTGTGATTATACCTTTGCCATTTCTATCTTACCTTTGAACCTAGCCCTATTACAACCCATAATAAAGTCCTTATGATCTATGAGCTCATGTAATTCGAATAAATGATAACTGGTGAATTTGCAAGCCTATGGTAGTGTAATCTGTTAGAGGGAGATTTGAGAGAAACACTTTGACCTTAAACACTTAAGTGTAAGAGAGAAATCTGTGAGAAGAATTCACTTTGGTTTCGTACTTGCTTTTTGAACAAAGATGTCTTATTTTGACTGTGTTTATTTGTATCGGTGAAAAGTGACTATAATGTATGTGTAACCTATGTCTTGCCGGCCCAAGTTAACGGAATGCATGCACCTAATCTTATGAAGGATGAATTGATAAAGTGTAGTGGTTTGACATGTTTGCTCGAGGGCGAGCAAAGGTTTGGTGTAGGGGGATTTGTTAAGTTGTCATTTTGCACTTATTTGATATATAAATCTCTCTCATATGTTGAAATTATTATTCAAAATTTATGGATTTGTGTCTTAATTATTTTCAGAATGATTTTCAACACTTGGGAGATGAAATTGAGTTAAAAAGAAGGAAAAAGAAATAAAGAACTATGAAATTCCAAATTGGCAGCAAATTCATGACTAAACGTGGCCACGTGCAAGGATGGGAACAGATTCTACAGATTTTGTTTTCAATTTCAAATTCGAAATTTTCACAAATCTTTAAAGATCATATTACTATCTTATCAATGGGATTTGCAACTTGAAGTAGGGATAAGGATTATCTATTAAAGATCACAAGAAAGCAATTGAAGAAATCAGAAAAAGGCATAAAAAGAGAAGGACATGTACTATTCACGTACTGTTCACGTAGCATAGTTTAGGAGTAGTGTTTACATTTTTCTGCAGTTTTTCTTCTTGATTTTCGACAGCCATAGTTAGGCCTTTCATTTTCTACAGTATTTCTCTAGGAATTTTTGAATTTTCTAAGAAAGACCAGGGATGGAGACTTTACATTTAGTTATTTCTTTGTTGAATTTTACTTTCGCTATAAGTAGCTGAATCCCTTTCCTTGGTTGAGGGGAACCATGTTATCATCTATTATGTGTGAGATGTTTCAATAAAGTTTGTTTTGTTGATAAACATTGAGTGTCTTCTGAATTACTTTTTTCTAAATTAAATTGATTGATTTCTAAGTGCGCAACTAGGAATTGATTCGTTTAATCACTAGATTAATGAAATATTGTTGGCCCCCGAAATATTTTGTCAAATTAAGCATGATAGTTATGGAATAAACATAGAATTTGAACTTATTATTGGAATTCATTATTTAGTTCAATGTTGATTTTATTTCATTAGTAAGTGACATTAATGTCTTAAGAAGGAATAAGAACAATCTTGGTATGTTACTATGTTAAGAAAGTCAAGAAGCATTAAAGGAAGGGTAGGAATGACTTTTCTAGTCATTAA
>JANQBM010000007.1:29129129-29151431 GCA_025594535.1 Erythroxylum domingense | reverse complement strand
GCATGTGATGTGGTAATTTACCACATCTGGACCCGTTTCTCTGGTCCGACCCGTTCTCTGGAAACGGGATGTTACAATTTTTAATAAAAATATAAAAATGATATTATTGTTACCTAAATTTAATTGAAGTTAGAGTTGTCCACTAGTTGAATTTTGGGTTAGATTTGTAATTCAACTTGACCAGTTGTTAATTTTAACAATTTTTAAAGATCACTTATGTTATTAAAGAAAAATATTAATAATAATATAGTTTTTATTTTTTTATAATATTAATAACTATTGAAACCCATCAAATAATAACTTTTTATTAACTTTGTTGCAAGTTCAATAAGAAATAACATTTTTAGTGTTACATAATAGGGAACCATAAAACAGTGATTTAAAAGTTTATGGATGTTTATAAACAAATTTAGTATATGATAAATAATTATTATATGTAATTTTTTAATTATTTTTTATTTTTTAATTGAGTATCAAATAAATTGTTAAATGTACAAAATAATTAATAAATTATGTATTTTAAATAAATTATTTGATAAAATAATAATTTAAAACAGAATAACAAAATTCAATTAAACAAACAATTAGAAGAGTTAATGTATCCCTACTTTTTTTATTAATCATCCTTTTTAAAATTTTTAAATGAGTTTTCAGTAACAATTCAATCTTAACTTGTTTGATCAATTAAGATGTTTGATATGTTATCTTTAGAGAGCAACATTGAAATTCTTAAATCAATTATTGTAATCAAACATGTTCTAATATTTTTATTAACCTTTATTGGTTTTCCATAGAGTTTGAATATATTTTTTTTAAAATCAAATCTAATAAATAGAATAAAGAGGGAATGAAGGAGCTTTCTTATACTCCACTTGAATGGAATTAGTTGAAGTCTAATTATAATTTTTAGATCACTCCATAATTCTAGGAAAAGCAGCAGATGATGAGATTTGCTACTTTTCTTAGAATTATGGGAGCATATTTGTATTTTTTGAAATAGATAAAATTACTAATGAAAAAGTGATGTTTATATAAAAATAAAGAAATTTAGAGTAATAAATTAAAAATATGCAAAATCAAAATTAGATGAATCAATGGCTTCATCTAATTGAATGATATTTGTAACTTTTAATACATTTAGTGGTTCTTTATATTTTTTTATAATTTTTTATATGAAAATGCATTCAAGTATTAAAAGTGAAGCACTTTCTAAAATATTCAAATAATAGTAATATTAATATTTAGTAGGCATAGAAATAGTTTGCCCCGAAGTGTAATTAGGCCAAAACTTGAGGTTCAAGTCCGATTTAGATCTAATTAAATTTGATTAAATTTATTTTTTAAAAGATTCAAACAACAATATTTTATATATTTGATTTAAAGTTCTTATTTTGAATTAGGTTAATTATAAAGAGAGATATAACAACTAAAACTATAAAAAAAATTGATTCTTTGAGATCCTTCCTTTCTTCAAACGGAATGAACAGAAATAGAATTAGACCGATTCTTTAACTGCATTTTTAGATATTCCTTAATGTTCCGGCTATTTACGAAAGGTGAGAAGGAGATAAATAATCATTTGTTTTCGAAAGAAATCGAAGAATTTCTATTTTTTTTTTAAGATAACAATTGATTCCAAACTCAATTTTTTATTACACCAGTCCTAGTCGGTCAAGCTCATGTTCAGGCTCGATTAACAAAAAGACATTTTTTTATATTTTCAATTTAAAAAATAATTTTAAAAAATTTATCAAATCGTCTCTCTCTTTTTTTTTTTTTTTGTCCTTTCCTATCCTTTATTTAGGGTGAAAAATTCAATGATCTATTGGGGCATTAAGGTATTAAACAAAAAAGGGGGGATTTCCTAATTGCAGGATTAGGGCTTGAGGGAACTCAGAAGAAAGGAGAAGCCTTCTTCATCTCCACAATCAACAATGGCTGACGAAGACTACAACGATGATTTTGGGTTCTATTCTCTTTCTCTCCTTTCCTCTTATCTTTCTGTACAGAAACATGCTAGGGTTTTTCTTCATATGCTTTACTTTCACTCTCTCCTAATCTTCTTTTGTTGTTTCACACACTGAAAAATCCTAATCTTTTTCTGGTCAATCACGTGTAAAATTGCTGCAGATATGAGGACGAGCCAGTGGAGCCTGAGATTGAAGTGGGTTTTTGTTGAAATTATGTTTCTGTTAATTTGGTGGAAACAACTTGTGTATATTATTTTTAACTCCAGTTGAATGATTGAGCAGGAGGGAGCAGAGGAGGAGATTGAGAACAATAATGAGGACACGGGTGTGGAGCCTATCGAAGCTGACGATAAAGGAGAACAGGAAGTAGCGGAGCGACCTCGTAAAACTTCTAAGTTTATGACTAAATATGAGCGTGCTAGAATTTTGGGAACAAGGGCTCTGCAGATCAGGTTTTTGATTCTGCTGTCAAAATCCGTGCTAGTCTATATTAGAGTGATCAGGTTCAGTGATGTAATTATGAAATCTTTTTCTTTTCCTTTGCAGTATGAATGCTCCTGTCATGGTTGAGTTGGAAGGTGAAACAGACCCATTGGAGGTATGAGGCTTACATGTTATATAGAGCTTTGTTCCTGAATCTGGTCATCATATAAAGAAATTTGAACAGTGTTTGTTTGAATCCTACATCCTATAATATGATGCTGATTCTTCTAAAAGTTCATAAAAGATGCAACTTTGTGCTTGCCTGGTATGCCTCCGTTGATGTCTGTTCTTTGTGGGTTCTGCACAACTGATTTGCACCATATTATGGGTTATGTGTGTTGTATATAAGCTATTACTTGTTGAGTTTTAATTTGCACAGCAATGGCTGGCCTGTTTTTGTTCATACAAAATGATTAACATGACCCTGAAGTTCTATTCTTGAAACTATTGTGATGCTCTATGAGGAAACCAGTCTAATATTTTTTATCACTGTCATTTAGGCCTCTCTATTTTCTTCTCTGCTGTGCTTCACCGCTCTTTGATTCTTCAATTCTTCAGATTGCAATGAAGGAGCTTCGGGAGAGAAAAATTCCTTTCACCATTCGTCGGTATCTGCCAGATGGAAGGTGAGATATAATTGTCAACTGTCTTAGCTTTGTTGTTTGATTTGGTAAACTGATGAATGCATTTAAGTGGCATCCTTTTTCCTTGATTGCTATCATGATTATTGTGTAACACATTCTTGTTTCCTTATGGCCATTACTAATCATCCAGTTATGAGGATTGGGGAGTTGATGAACTGATTGTGGAAGATTCATGGAAGAGGCAGGTTGGGCACTGATCATTTTTATGATTTAGCCAGTTGAAGTAACCGTGTGGACTTTGAGACGTGGCTTCCCAGCACTTTATGGTGTATAAGTGAACCTTTTGCTGCTGTTTTGTAGAACATAATGTCCACCAACTTAAATGCATTGTCCTCTGTTTTGGTGAATGCTAAACTCTTGAACATCTATTTCCAGACATGCATTTGAGCACTGTTATGCTATTGATGGTACTGTCTTTGCCCCAGTATTAAACCTGTAAAGTTTAAGTCAGTTTTAAGTTCTTATCATTATTTTTAGTACTTACTATTTTACATCTTAATGTTTTTTATTAGAAATTAAAAGACTGTATTAAGAAGCCATAGAAAAATTACAAAAGGTCTATTGATACATCAAATCACTATAGGGAAAGCTAATGAGGTCACCTCATCAGACAACAAAAAAGTTTAGGCTATTGAGAAACAAAACATAATTTCCTTTATGTTTTGTAGAATCCCAGTTATAATCTCCTTACCTGTAGTAGATTTGTTTTTGAATCTCCTCTTGTTCTTTTCCATCCATAATCCCTGAATGCTTAGTCCCATAGCAAAATAAATGTCCAAGGTGTTTTTATGAATACTTGGATATCTTTCAGCTATTGAATGACGTCAGAAAGTGAATTCTCACTGCAGCTTCATTGATATGATCTCTTGATCTCTTTCCATACACACACAGGCATATTGGCATTCAAAAAACAAATGCTCCTTAGTTTCTCCACCCACTCTGCATAATGAGCATCTATCAACCATTGCCAAATAATGCAATTTATTCATTGTGCTTAATCTATTTTTCATTAAGCATAGGAGGAATGAGATTTTAGGTGTAATATTGTACCAAAAGACCTTGGCTTCGACTGCCAGAGTGGTTGCAATAGGTTTCAAGTTACCTTGCTGGTTATATTGACAATTGATTTCCCTTTCTAATAGAAGCTATCAAACTTGTAAATATCAAGTGAATAACCTGTCCAGTTATCATACAAAATTGAGGATTTCTCTTCACTCTCAACTCTACAAAACACCTCAGGATTGACCTTGTCCCTTAGTTGCGAGAGCCGACTACAGAACCAAGAATGAGAAGAGCTCCTTTGCACCCTCCAAATGCTTCTTCTCTTAAGGAAATACCCATGTAACCATTTAGTCCAAAGAGATGTTTTATCATCCAGAATTTGCCACAATCGTTTTAGAATTAAGGCTGAATTTGTTACCATGATGTCTTCGACTCCCAGGCCCCCTGTTCCTTTAACAAAACCAATGTCTGACCAATTGACTTTACTAACCCTCTACGTGGCTCCATAACGGAAAAAACTTATTTATATCTTTTATGAAACAATAAAATTAAAATTGTATCTTTGATTAATATTTAAAAATATTATTTTAAAACTGTGTTAGTATTTAATTGGTCTATTTTGTCAAGTGTGATTCTACATAAGCTAAATTGATGGTTCCATTAATAGTAGTTAACATCAATGTTTTTAAAAATCATACTAAGAAGTAAAATTGGTAAGACAAGAAGTTTAAGATTTAAAAAATTCAACCGATATTAGACAATCATAAAATCAGCTAAAGATTAAATAAGATTAAAGAATTTGAAATATAATTAAAAGAGATTGTCTTTACCTATCGAAGAATTTAAAGTTTAATTTAAGAAGAAATTATTAAATAAAAATTAATCGATATATTTTGGTTTATAAAAACTTATTAATTTACAAAAATTGAATGATTAATTAATAAGTTGATTGGTTTTTAGCAATAAGAGTTGTTAAAGTAAATCAAACCAAAAAGTTATAAATTGAATCGGGTTCAAAAATTTTATGGTTGAACAAGCTGAACTGGTTGAATTTTTTAATAATTAACTAACATAAGGTTAATTTTATTAGGTTTTAGTGTTATCAATACTATTTTAACACTTCGTCCTCCCGCATTTTCTCAGGCAACATGCCTCCCTGAAAGTGCCCTAGAGAGGTGGATTTAGCCTCAGAACTTCACAAGCAATCTTAGACCTGCTCCTCTGATTCGTTCTCTCTTCCTCTCTTTCTACCCCGCCTTCTCCTTCTCTATCCTCCTCTTTCCTGCTCCTCCTGTTCAGGAGCATAGCTGTCTTTTCCTCCTCTATTTGCTTCCCGTCCCCTAAACTTACCTTTTCTTCCTTGCCAACTTTTCTGCCACAACTTCCTTGCCTAAATAAGCTAACATGAATGCTTTAGCCCTTCTCAATTCCTCTGAAGTCCCCCTTACCCTCGAGCTTTCCATCTCCTTACTCTTCTAAACTTTCCCCCCTAGATCAAACCACAAACCATCCTAAACCAAAAAACCCGAAATCCTACCTCAACCATCCCAACCTCCATTTCCACTCCCCCTCATCCTACTCCTTCACTAAATCTTCTGTAAACCCATATTCTTTTCTCAGCTTCAGAAAGTAGATTTATTCCTCAAATTCACCCTCAAACCATCCCAAGCTGGTCAAAATAGAAAATAGAAAGTGAGAACCAGAATCTCGAAGAGAAAATAAAAATTTGGAAGCAGGTAGTTGGGGAAAACTCGGAGTCCTCTCTTTTTTACAACCCCCCAGTTGAACTAGACGGTAAGTTGATGGTGGCACCAACTCTGGACATCTTGCAGGAGGGTGCAAAATCTTAGGAAGCTGCAATCATCGGGTTCTTCATGGATAAACGCCCACCTTTTCTAGTAATACAAGCTTAGGTTTAGAAAAACTGGAAAGGAAGAGGCATTCAAGATGTAACGTTAACTGAAAACGACAATATTATTATTACTTTTAGTGCAAAAACAGAGGTTCTGAAAGTAATAGAGGAATGACCATGACACATCTCACAAATTCCTTTATTCCTACAAAACTGGCAACCAGGTATGGAATTATAAAAAATTATAGTGAGAACATTCCACTTTGGGTGAACATTCACAACATTCCACTGGAATACTAGACCACCAAAGGTCTAAGTTTCTTAGCTAGCTACTTAGGAAAACCAACACGTATGGATGAGAATACTGCACTGAGGAAACGGGTTGGATATGCTAGATTGTGTGTGAGAATGGACATTTCGAAGGAGATGAAAGATGATATCCCCATTTTAAGATTGGGTGATGGTAATTCACTCAAGGAAGATAGAGTCATGGTAACCTACCATTGGAAACCTTCCCTTCAACTTCAAGACAAAACATAGAAACTAACAGGGAAAGTTTTTGTTAGGGGAGATTATGGAGAGCTAGTGGGAAATGAGAAGAATACAATTGATGGGAAACCCGATAGTGAGGATCTTGATCCACATAAAGGAATATTAAAGGATCAGGTACAGGAAAACCAAGTAAACAGAGAATAGACCTACGAGTCAAAGGATGATCTAGCTGAACACATTGTAGAGGATCAACAATTAAAACTGAAGGCATCAACAAATAAGAAAGGTTTACACAATTCGGATGGGATAGATGAACAGGTTATCAGTAATTCTGATAAAGGAGAAGAACATAAGGGAAGTTCCCCTGGAGTCAAACAACAGACTGTTACTAATATGTCACAACAGACAAACTCCATTATCAAGGTGGAAAAGCAGGAGGAAATTTTGAACTAGTTCAAACTAGAAAGAGCATTCGGAGCAGTAGCAAAGGCTCAAAAGATAAAACTAGTATTTCATGACCTTTCTAGTATGGAATGTTAGAGGAATAAACAATCCTTCAAAGCTCATTGCCTTGAAGGAGTGTATCTGACAGGAGAAGCCTAAATTTCTTTTTCTTTTAGAAACTAAAATCAGACTCGAAAATCTAAATAAATTAGGTTGTTTTGGTAGCCAATGGTGTGTAAAATCAAATCATCAATTCCATGGTTATGGAAGAATCATCCTAGTCTACGATGTGGATAAGGTAGAGATGGAAGTTTTGGAAGCAGGAGAGTAATTCATGCATACAAAAATAACATTCAATACTAAAAACATTTTAGTGATGGCTACTTTTGTCTATGGACACAATACCACATTTCAAAGAAGGGACCTATGGAATGCATTGAGAAGACTAAAGGGAACAGCTAATGGCCCGTGGATTATAAGTGGCGACTTCAACTCCACTATTTATCAATCGGAAGCAAAAGGGAATTGTAACTCACACAATTTCAATACGGATTTATTGGAATGCACAAAAAATGTGGAATTTTTTGAGTTAAAATACGAGGGACACAGATTCACTTGAAGCAACAAGCAGAGTTCTGATTGGCTGATTAGAAAGAAACTGGATAGGGTCATGGTTAATATGGAGTGGATAACAACTTTTCCTAACAGTAAAGTTGTGTTTTTGGACCCTTGTTTTTTAGACCACTCCCTTATCAAGGTGGACAACCTCTTCAAAAAGGTCTTTCTAAGTTACCCTTTTAAGTTCAATAAATTTCTGTCCTCAATGGAAGGATTCCAAGAAGCTATAAATAAAGGTTTGGAATTTGAAGCCTTGGGCACTAAACAATTTATCCACATGCAAAAGCTTAAAGCGATAAAGCAGGAACTGAAGAGATTAAACAAAAGAAAGAGTGGAAACACAGAAAAAGTGATAGAAGATGCTAGATCTTGACTTTCACTGATACAGAAATCACTTGCTGACAACCCAACTAATGATTTTATTGTGAAGGAAGAGAAGGAGGCCTTGAAGCTCTATTTGCAAGCAGTAGACAAACATTACTCTTTGTTAAGACAACTATCCAGAGTCAATTGGTTCAAAGATGGAGACAGATGCATGAGTTTCTTTTTTAATACCATTAAGGCAAGTAGAAATACGAATAGAATTACTTCTATCAAAACAGAATCAGGGAGGATATTATATGAGCAAACTGAAATTGCTCAATATGCTTTGTCACACTTCCAAAAGCTCCGTGGTACTGAAGGAAATTCTTGCACCAACAGTGCAGAACTCAGGTTGTTCATCTCAGAAAAATTCTTGAAGATCAGGCTAACCTATTAATTAGACAGATCACCGATCAGGAAATAGAAGTGGTGGTTTTCAAAATGAAGGGCTCTAAAGCCCCAGGACCGGATGGCCTAAATGGATTCTTCCATTAGAAAATTTGGAATTTAACAGGGAAGATGATGAAAGAAGCAGTCCATGAATTCTTCAATGATGGAATACTCCTAAAAGAGATCAACAAGACCTCTTTGTGTTTGATTCCTAAAACACATAACACTTCTACTTAGAATGACTTCAGACTATCTCATGCACTAATTTCTGTTATAAGATTATTGCCAAAATCTTAGCAAATAGACTCAAATTGGTCCTTCATTACATCATCAGTGAAAAATCAAGGAGCTTACTTGAGCAAGCGAAATATTGGAGATAATATTCTAATATTGCAAGAACTCTTGAAAGGATATACTAGAAGAAAATCCCCTAAGAACTGCATATTAAAAGTGGATCTTTGGAAAGCCTTTGACAGTGCCAATTGGGATTTCTTACTACAGACTGTGGGTATTATGGGTTTCTCCCAGAAATTTACGCATTGGATTAAAGAATGTATCTCTACGGTCGCCTTTGGGGTTTTGATTAATAGGTGTCTTACTGAGATTTTTAAAAGTAGAAGAGGACTTGGGCAAGGGGATCCCCTTTCTCCCTACATATTCCTAATTTGCATGGAAGGTCTTACTCTTATGCTGCGATATAAGATCTCCTCAAACTCAGACTTCAATTTCCATATCAAATGTAAATTGCTTTCTCTAACTAGTTTATGTTTTGCAGATGATCTAATCCTCTTTAGTAAGGCTAATCCCCCTTCGATTACAATTCTTATGGATACCTTACAAAGATTTAAGGAGATATCGGGACTGAGCATCAATTTTCAAAAAAGTTTTTTTATCTTATCAAAGAGTGCTACTCATCTTGCTAATGATATTTCTATTGTAACTGGAATGGGAAATCAGGATCCTCCTATCACCTATTTGGGCATTATTATCTCATCGAGACGACTACGTTTTAGAGAATGTCTACTGCTTATAGAGAAGATACAAAGGAGGTTAGGTTCATGGACAAATAAATCACTATCCTATGGTGGCAAGCTTCAGCTACTAAAATCTGTTATTATATCGATGCATACTTACTGGTGGTCCCATATTTTTCTCTCTAAGGGCCTAATCAAAATAGTGGAAAAAATGATGAAACATTTTCTTTGGAGTAAGGGGAAAGGAGAAAGAGGAATGGTTAAGGCCAGTTGGCGTCACATACGTCAACCAAAAGCTTCAGGAGGATTGAGATTGGAGTCAATTGAAAGAAGCAACAAATGCTTACTACTGAAAAGGGTGTGGAGAATTTTGTGTGAAAAGGAATCACTATGGATTAAATGGGTTCACATCTATATCTTAAAGGGTGGTAGTCTATGGGCTATTAAACCTAAAGTCAGCTTCTCATGGTTCTTCAACCAAGTTCTTAAATTAGGGCAAGAAGTTCAAAGCCAGATCACCTATAAGATAGGGGTAAGGGATCAGATTTCACTATGGTGCTACAATTAGACTAGTCAATGAGCACTAATTCACAATCTGATAGCTAAGGAGAGGTTGGATAAATTCTTTAAAAGGCTAAAATCCAAGAACTAGTTGTAGATGGCAACTGGAACCTCTCCCAAGAGGAGATTAGATCTCCATCGATACCACAAATTAGATTCAATGGAGGAGAGGATACACTTATGTGGAAGGGGGTAGTTGTCTTGGACATCACAAATAAACTAGTTAAACAGCTAAAGTAGAGACAAACACTAGTATTGGTTGGTGTAAACTAATCTGGAACAATTCTATCAAACCTAATGCTAGCTTCCTAATCTGGTTAACATTGAAGGACAGACTTAGTACTATGACTAGACTAAAATTCCTCTCCTCCTCTAAAAGATGCATCTTCTGCAACCTAGAGGAAGAAGACAGAGATCACCTATTCTTTAATTGCGATTTTTCTAACAAAGTATGGTGTCACATATCTTCCCTGTGTTATCTCAACTGAAACCATAAAAGCTTAAATGGTATAATCCAGGAGATAATACAGAACCATGCTTCCAAGCATGACATGGAAGTGCACATGTTCACTACAACTACATGCATTCAGGAGATCTGGAGGGAGAGAAATAACAGAAGGTTTGTAGAAAGGGAAAAAGACATTCATACAATCATAGATATCATCTTTAACAGTATCAAAGAACAACTGATCATTAATAAGATGGAGGAAAAATGCAGTGAGAGATTAGTTACTTCTTAGAGAATCTAATGAATCTCCAAGAACTCCCAACTTTATTTTGTTCGTATAACCATGCACATAACATTTGCTGGAATCTAAAAGGAAACACTTACTTTTTCGGATCTCTCCTCTAGGAGGCCTCTTGAAGTTATAATCATGAGCTGAAATATTACACCTATGGAAAACCCATCGTATTGCCCTAATCAGAGAAGCGAGATTAAGAAAGAACGAGAAACAAAGGATTGAAGAGCAACCTATAAATTACTTACCTGTTACCTTCATAATCAGCTGGAGAAGTTTCGAACCTAAGTCGGAATTTGCTGGAGGTGTTTTTGCGGGAGTACATTTAGGCCTTATTTGGTTGGCATAGATTCTTGCTTGGGAAAGTAATTTTTTTCCTAAATTTTATATTATCATATTTGGTTTATTTTTTTAAGAAGTTAAGAAAGTAAAAACTTTCTCAATTTAGGGAAAGTAGTAACGCTTTACTTGGATTCTAAATCTCATCACCCCCTTGGTGTTTAGATTACTTTCCTTAGGAATTTAATCTAAAAAATACGCTAGCCAATTCAATCCTTCCTTCTCTCTCAACTCTACGACAACTCTTTTATAATAATAAGGAATTTATTAATAATAAGAAGAAGAAGAAGAAGAAGAAGAAGAATAAGAATAATAATAAAAAAATTAATAAGAATAATAAAATCAATAATAATAATAATAATAATAATAAATATAATTGATAAAATTGATAATAATAAAATTAATAATTAGTAGAAAATTAACAATTAGTAATAATAATAATAATAATAATAATAATAATAAATAAATAAATAAATAAATAAGAATAATAAAACTAATAAAATAATAATAATATGTATAATAATAAAAAATAAATAATAAAAATAAATTTAATTGATAAAAATAATAAATTTAGTAATAATAAAATTAATAATAAGTAGAAAATTAATAATAATTAATAGCATTAAGAATAATAAATTTAATAAGAATAATAATGCACTATTTTTATTTTTATTTTCAATGTTAGAACAAATTTTGATATTTGATTTGAATTTTAAGATTTATTTTTCTACACGGTTGAAGTTTTTTTAGCATTTATCAATACTATATTTATGATATAACAATATTATATGATTAGAATATCATGAATGAAAAAATTAATATTTAATACTATAACTTGTATTACAAATTAATATTATCTAATGATTTCAAATTTTATTCAGTTTGTAGGGATATAATTAAAGGCACGGGTCAAAATTAAATTACATTTAATGAAATACTGTTACATACCAAACATTATAATAAGAATCTACCCAACTTTTCTATTATAACTCTTATAAGTATCCAAACAAGTGAATATTTTTATTTTCCATAAATTTATTTTCCGAAAAATCATATTCTAAATTTACTTTACTGCCAACTAAAGAGGGACTTAGGATAACTCTTAGATTGCGAATTGGGGAAATCCCGAATGAGTTATTCCTTCAGCTATTTGCCTCTTAAGGAGTTTTAGTCCCTTGACTACGACGTCGTTTAGATTGGTTTTGTTATTGCCTGCGTCAATGTTTTGATTGCCTTTTGTATCCTTGGTAAAGGATAGTATTGTACTGAGAGCATTATTTCCTTACTAATTTATTTAATTTTTCAAAAAATAATGTTTTAAAAACAGTAACATTTTATTATTTAAAATTATATTTCTTTTATTAGATTCATATACGATAATTCTAAATAATAATTTTTATAATAAATAAAATTCAATAAAAATCTACTCACCAACTGAAACGCCTTTCATCACCAACGTGGTTCCAGAATTTGTTTTTAAAAGTAATCGGAATGTTTTCAAATAGACCTGAAATTTGGAGGCACCTAATGCTTTTCTTTTGTGGTTTTTCGCTGGGTGGATATATGACAAGATTCATGAATGCCATCATTGCCTGTTCATCTAGTCAATCTCAGCTCATGAATGGACACAACCATCTGTTTCATTTGTACACTTCTTGTCGTGTCAGGACACAGGTCTCTATCTTTCAAATCTATGTGTCTTCCACACGTGTTATGGATTTGTATGAAGTAAATACGTGGTCCGTGTGCTTGTAGTGACTCAGCGCCATGTCAGGTTAGGGTAATCGTTTCAATTGGTTGGTCGGCGTGATGTCCCTCAACTTGTGGCCGACGTAATTTGATCCATATATTTGAAGTGGGTTTGAAATTAATGAATAAAATATAATTAAATTGAATTTAAATTAATGATTTAAAGATCGAATTTAAATTTAATTGATTTAATTTAAAATTAATTATATTTAATAAATTTTAAATTAAAAATCAATTACACTTTTAATTTCATTAAAGGAGGTCATAACTTGCATAAATTTAAAAAAAATGTTAAAATTAATAAATATCGACTTGAACAAATTTATTATAAATATCTAATTCAAAAAATAAAAATTATAATTTACTACATACACGTGGTAGTTTATTTAATATGCATCCAAACAATTATAATTATAATTTTCATTGGTAAAAGAGATGATAACTTGCATAAAACTTAAAATTAATGGTTGATCAAAAGTAAAAATATATCAAAATTTGTAAACCTCCATTAAATCATATTTAACATAAAAATTGTTATATATATTTTATGGTTTACTCAGTATGCATTTAAATAATAATTAAAAATAAATTAAAATTTTTAAATACTAATTAAATAAATTTTGTTATTGAATTTAGAATATACAATTATAAATTATTATGTATATTTGATAATTTATTTATTGCTCATCTAAATAATAACAAATATGATTTTTATTGTTAGGGAAGAATTTTACAGGATCAGATTTTCTGTATTAGTTACGGTGTTCTTATCATATTCTATTAAATCTAATTCATATATTTATATGGATCTCACATAAATGTATAAATGAGATTTAATAGAATAGAGTTATAACAGAGTAAGTAGATAAGAGGATTTCACTCGCGAAAAATTACAGCCATATGTCGTGTTTAACTTTTTGATTGATGTAATCTTGTAGTGTTCTTAATCCGCTAATTAGAATTCGGCAGGTGTTTAAATGCATTTAGTGTGTCCAAAACAGCAATGGGAAGAACTAATCACTGTCTTTAATCTTTATCAAACGCAATTATTTCGGTTGAGAATACTATACACTTTTGGATGGTTGAATTGGAATTGGTTGCCATCCTCGTCAGGAATCGATGGCGACACTAGCTCTTAAATAGGTTTAATTATAACTAATTAAGGGTATTAATTTAAATGGTATTATAAATAAAAAAGTTAAGTTAATTCCATTTAATAACTTTTTATTTAAATTATTCTTTAAGATGTATCGTATACGAAAGGAAAACTTTCCCAATAGGAGGAGGTGGGAGGAATAAGATATATAAACTTATTTTATAGCCCCTTTTTCACTTTTGTTATTTTAACATTGTTCCAATTTATCTTATTTATACATTTATGTGAGATAGGTAATCGCGTTTCAATAAATTTATAAGTGAAAAAAATAAGAAAGAGAAAATTTGATATTTCTCAATTGAAAGAATATGTGATAATTACGATATTATAAGTAATGTTTAATTCTTTGAAGAGTTAAGACGAAAGTTTTAAGTAGGTTATTACAATAATAAAAATTCATATGAGCCTAATTGAAAATAAATACAATTAGGATTATACACATTACATAAAATTAGAGACTCAGAACATTACCTATGGAAGATTTCGTAGTTAAATTACTAACTTTCTGATTAAGAAATTATGATGTGTTGTTAGATAATGTTCATAGCTTGCTTGAATTAAGTCTTAATTTAAAATATAGTTGATTAAACTATTATTTCAATATGTTATAATTGTGATTATATTTTTAAGTGAAAATACAATTTTCTTTGTGGTTTAAATAAATTTAAAAATTTTAATTATAAAAAACGCTTTTTAATTTTATAAAAGAAAACTCTTACCTTAACAATAAAGAACACTTAACGTAAACATCAAATGTGATGGAATGATGATTCAGTCTAACTCTTAAACTCAATCATATTGAATTAAAATTGATTCTAAGTTATAATTTAAAATAATTATAATAAATTATTAATTTAATTCAAGATTATAAATTGAAATAGATTGTTATATTGATAATATTTGATCAATTTAATATTCATGCCTTTTGTTGTTACTTTTTAATAGAAGTTAAAAAAAGATTTTTTAAAAATTTTAAAAATTACAAAAAATAATTTGAGAATTTTGAAAACTAAGATATTTTAGAAAACTATATCCGATTTAAAAACCTTTCCACCTTATGATCGTAGGAATATGATAATATGGCACACTCATGTACTTGGTCCCTCTTGTTTTGAGAACCTCCTCCTTATTATCCATTTCCCTATTCTCCTTCACGAGAAAATCCCACTTGGAATTTCACATTTTCCCTTTTCTCACGCTTTCTCTCTCGTTTTTTCTATGGTAAACCACTCCAACCAAAGCTGACACACACTTCTACTCCTTGCACTAGAAGAAAATGGCGATACCTTCCTCTTTCTCTCCTCCAATTTCCTTCAGAATTTATCACCTCCTGCTCTACCTTTAGACCCCTTTTATTTCTGATCATCAACGCACAAAGATATTCCCTTTTTTTTCCTGATTATCAGTTCTTCCTGATGGGGGCTGGTTTATCATCAGTTTTAAGCTCACTGATCAATGAAGGGTCTTGTTCTTCAAGGCAAGGTCTTGGCGATGTTCCTGAGAACTGCGTGTCTACCATTTATATGTACTTGGATCCCCCGGAGATATGCAATCTGGCAAGGTTAAACAGGACTTTCCATGGCGCTTCTTTGGCAGATTTTGTGTGGGAATCTAAGTTGCCCTCCAACTATAAGTTTCTGGTGGAGAAAGTTTTGCATGAACCTCCCCAGACTTCAAGCAAGAGAGAGATTTTCGCAAGCTTGTCTCGACCCAACTTCTTCGATGGTGGCAACAAGGTTTGCTTATCCCAATATCATGCAATCTTGTAAACTTGTCTGGTTTTCTGCCAAGAGAACTTGAAACAAAACACTTAATAAATACATTGAATTCTTGAGATGGTTTATGAGAATGATTCATATAACATGAGTTTAATTAAGAGGAGATGATGATTTCTTGCAGCAAGTTTGGCTGGACAAGAACAGTGGGAAGATTAATCTGTCAATTTCTTATAAGGCGATGAGAATAACAGGGATTGATGATCGGAGATATTGGAATCATATTTCATCTGACGAATCCAGGTGCGAGATATAGCTTATTTTAATTCCACAATAGTAATCAAATTCATTAGACAATGAATGTAAATCTCAACGTGGACTTGGACCAGATCGTTTACATGATCTTAACATTTAATCTTTGCAATCGTGAGATTCAAAGTCTTTAGATTCTGTAATTAAAAAAAAATTAACAAATATACTTTATTAATATTAATTTTTATAGAATATGAACACAATTCCTTTCAACTTGGAAGGTTGCTTATGTATGTATTGGATAACTTGCCTTGTGAGTACTCTTTTGTTAAAAAAAAATCCTTTTCTTGGCATAACGACATAGTATTTATATTAATTTGATTGCCGTGTCCCCTTCCAATTGCATTTCAGTACGATATTATTTGTTTTACATATAATTTTGCTATCTTATGTTGTCGCCATTTAAACAAATCCAATCCACCTACTGTATTAAATGATTTGAACAATTTCTTAGTATGAATTCAGGATTAAAAATCTTTGTTTTTCTTTTTATAATATTGTAGTTTTGGATCAACTAAATATATATTATTTAATTATTTAATTATATATAAAATTATGAATAACTAAATTTTACTCAATAATTATGTAATTTTTGAAATTAAATTACATAAATATAATTAATTTTAAACATCTTTAAAATATATAAATTTCAAATATAAATTTTATTTAATAATTAGAATATATTTAAAATAAATAAAAATTTATAGATAAAAATTAAATTTAAAATTATAAATTTTAATAATAATTTTAATTAATAATTTGTTAATAAATATTATATAAAGAATTAGAATAAATTTACTTAATTAAAAATAATTTATCTTTAAGTTTTATCTAATACGCAAATATCATTAGTGATAAAAATTTAACTACGATATTAATAACAAAATTTTTTATTTGAAAGAAAAACAAAAATTAAAAACCAAAAACAAAAAATTTTCGAATGCTTCCAACTAGGTATTGTGTTTAAATCTACTCTACCATCTAGATTTAGATCGTATGACATTTAGAAGATAAACTTACAAAAAAATATTAATATATAGGATAATATATTATATTTTATGGTTAAATAAATCGAGATTATTAATAGTTTTAGCAATTTTTATGTTTCAAGAACTATCACTTATCTATTTATATTAATTTTTGGTCTATTTGTTATACTCAAAATGATTAAAATTCTAAATTATAACATTACATGAATTTAAAATCATGAATGGATAGTTAAATAAAATTATGTGATAAAAAATATACCAACCTATAAGATGGATAACTCTAAACGCTCTGAAGCCATTAGGGACGACAGTTCTATTGCAGACCATGATGGCCATGCTGCTAAAAAGTTTCGCTTATGAACACAAGAGGAGGATCCTCCTCCATCAAAACTGAGTTATAGCGCAGCGATTACAAGTCAGCACATTCAGAAAGAAGAAGATATGGGGTTGGAATGGCCTAACGAAGATCCAGTTGAGTTTGAGGAGAGAAATATCACAGTGGTGGAAAGAGAAGCGGACTCTGGTATTGAATTGTCCAGTGCTTTCAAAAGTAGATTGGATAAACAATGGGAACGTGCAATATTTGTAAAACTATTGTGCAGACGTATAGGATTTAAGATGCTGAGTGCTAGATTGAAATCCATGTGGAGCTTGCAAGGGCTGATGAAAATCATTGATATTGATAATGAGTTCTTTCTGATAAACTTTATAGAGGAGGAAGATTACATGCATGCGTTAACTAATGGCCCCTGGATAATTTTTGGCCATGTCCTCTTGGTTCAGCCATGGCACTCAAACTTTTGTCCTTTTACCGACAAAGTATCTCGTGTAGTAGTTTGGGTCTGTTTTCCAAAACTTCTAGTTTTATGTTATCACCCATACATTTTAAGGGCATTTGGAAACTTAGTTGGACGTACAGTTAAGATTGATGATAACACCCAACTTTCTCATCGAGGAAAATTCACCAGGGTAACTATTGATGTAGATATCAGTGTTCCTCTGTAGTTATGATTGATGGGGAAATTATTAGAGTAGCCTATGAAGGGCTCCCTCAAATATGTTTATCTTGCGATATGGTAGGACATGG
Organism: Erythroxylum domingense; assembly: GCA_025594535.1. Classification (NCBI taxonomy): domain Eukaryota; kingdom Viridiplantae; phylum Streptophyta; class Magnoliopsida; order Malpighiales; family Erythroxylaceae; genus Erythroxylum; species Erythroxylum domingense. The sequence continues at coordinate 29,133,551 of JANQBM010000007.1, read as the reverse complement.
GGCTATGGAGTGCTCTTCAGCTCACACAATATCGTCGAACACTGAAGAGAAGGCTGATACTCGAACTACTACTGATACAGGGAATAAGTTGGGTGAAACGTCGGTGACGGAGACAAACAAGGAAGCATACGGCCCATAGATTCAGGTTCAACACCCTGTCCACCGTCAATCACCGAGGGAGACAACCTCAAAACGTAATGCAACAGTGGTGAATAATCAGGGAGGATCCCGAGGTTCCCGTTATTCGATCCTTTCTGATCAGGACAATCTTGGGACATCTACTGCTAACCCCATTTTGCTGGTGAAAGATACACGAGGATTGACTCATACTCAAAAGAGTACAAAACAGATAAGGATAACTCCTACAAGGAAAATAGTAGAGCAGTTTGTCTCGTGGGCTTGGTACTAGATCAGAATTACTTAACAAAGGTAAGGCCACTGAGTGGAGTGGGCTCAATACACGGGATTAAGGAAAGAAAAATCTTGCAAATCCAAACTCATATACTGGTGCACAAACTGATCATTAAAAAATTACCTCTGGTCCAGCTGGTCATACTGCTGTAGCTATTTCATCTCACAGAGACATGGTCTTGCATGAACAAACATTCACATTACCGAATACTGACGATATGGATTGTGGTGATTATCGTGAATTCACAGATGACTTCGTGGAGAATTTGTGATTAACTTATAGCCCAAGACGTATTTCTTCACCGGCGAGACCACCTGATCCGAGACATACTAATCTTGGCAATAAGGATGAAATAATGGAACAAGCCATTCAGATAGATGCGATTTTTGAGTCGCCATTGATTGACACTCATGGTGTCCAATCGAGTGACTTGATAAATGCTCGTGATTAAGAGCATTTATCTCATCCATTGGTATAGATTTTATGTCGATCTTCTTAAGGAATTGTCAAGGGGCTAGAAGCAAATTCTTCAAGCCTATCTTTAAAAATTTTGTTCGCATGCATAAACCGTTTCTTGTGGTTTTGATGGAACTAAGGATCAGTGATGAGCAAGCATTAAGGGCTATCCGAGGTTTGGGGTTTCCTTCTTCTTTTCGAGTAGAGGCAACTAGTTTCTCAGGTGGCATTTGGGTATTATGGAACTCAGAGATTTCTGTTAGAATATTGGCTACACATCATCAATTTATTCATATGAATATTGACTGGAATGAGGTCTCTATTGATTTTACTGCTATTTATGCTAGTCCAAATTATCCCTCTCAAGAATATCTATGGCAGAATTCACGTAAAATTGTAAGGATTACTTATAGACCTTGGCTATTGGGAGGAGATTTTAATGCTAAACTAGAAGCTACTGATAAATGAGGTGGGTCGCATCGTCAACATATAGTGAGTTCGGAATTCCAAGACTGTGTTTATGCTTGCAATTTACATGATTTAGGGTATTCAGGGACAAGATACACTTGGAGAAGGGGTAATATCCTGGCTTGGTTGGATAGAATATAATGTTCTAACGTTTGGCTGTCATTATTTCAACATACAACAGTTTCTCACCTTCCTTTTATCAAGTATGATCATCGACCCCTACTGGTACAATTTGGTGATACTCCACACCGGACTCCCTTACTGAGACTATTTAGATTTCAATCAGCGTGGCTGACACATGATCAATTTCCAGATGTGGTGAGAAATAACCAGCAGGCGTCCCATAACGATATCACCAATTCTCTTTCTATGCTTGCGACTAAACTGAATCAATGGAACCAGACTACCTTTGGCAATATCTTTCACCATAAGTGATGTCTGATGGCCAGATTACAAGGTATACAGAAGGTTCTTGAGACAAATCCAACGGATTCTCTATTGGATTTAGAAGAATTTTTGCTCATGGAATTGGAACAAACTCTTTGTCAAGAAGAATTTGTATTGGCACCAGAAATCTAGATGTCAATGGATTGCATATGGAGACAGGAACACAAAATACTATCATGCTATTATAACTGTTAAAAAAAGGAGACTTCAAGTGACATCGTTACAAGATGATAATGGGAATCTCATATCAGATGTGTTGAGACTCAAATGCTTGGCTAAAGAATACTTTCAGAAACTATACTCGAAGGATTCAGTCAGCGTGACCTCTAATATTTTGAAAGGATGCTTTCCTACTCTTCTCGCTGATGCTTCTGAATTCATGGGGAGACCTGTCGATGTTGAAGAAGTAAAGACAACAATCTTTGGTATAGCTCCGAATAAGGCACCAAGCTTCGACGGCTTCTGCTCATTATTCTTTCAATCTCAATGGGACATTTTAGGTCCATCCTTGATAGAGTTTATACAGCGGGTTTTTAAACATGAAATATGGGAATCAAAGCTCAATCATACTATATTAGTATTGATACCCAAGATTCCATATCCTTCTTCCATGGCCCAGTTCAGACGTATTGGTTTATGTTCATTAATTTATAAAGCTATTTCAAAAGTGGTGGTGAATTGCCTTAAACCATACTTGGATGATTTAGCGGCTCCGACACAATGTAGCTTTGTATCAGGGAGACTAATTACAGATAATATTATTATTGTGCCAGAAGTTATGCACTCAATAAAAGTAAAATCAGGAGCTAAAGGATTTATTGCTATTAAGGTGAATTTAGAGAAGGCTTATGATAGACTCAGCTAGGAGTTTATTCATGATACGCTGCTAGACATCGGCCTACCACATACATTGATCAGTTTAATCATGAAGTGTGTTACGTCGGTATCTATGCAAGTCAACTGGAATGGGAAATTATTTGATTCTTTTTTTCATCGCGAGGTATCTGCCAAGGTGATCCCCTGTCTCCATATTTATTTATGTTGTGCATGGAATGTCTGGGACATTTAATTAATTGTTCAGTGGAGCAAAGACGATGGAAACCAATCCATCTGAGTCATAGTGGTCCTCCTCTTTCGCACCTATTTTTTGTTGATGATCTTATACTGTTTTCAGAGGCTTCTCTTGACCAGGTTTCAATAATCTGAGATACGTTGAATACATTTTGCATAGCCTCGGGTCAAAAGGTGAGTGAAACTAAGACACGGTGTTTTTGCTCCAAAAATGTCAATAAGTCCCAAGCAAGAACTATAAGTGATAAATTGGGATTTCGGTTGGCTTCCGACTTAGGAAAATATTTAGGAGTGCCGTTATTGCATGAACGAGTTAATAAACGTACCTACCAGCACATTCTTGATAAAGTCGAACAACGTCTCTTAGGTTGGGGTGGAAAACATTTGTCCCTAACTGGTCGAGTCACTTTAATCCAATCGGTGATTTCGTCTTTGCCGATTTACACCATGCAAATGGTGAGACTAACACGAAATCTCTATAATAATTTGGAGAAGGCTATGCATGAGTTCCTATGGGGTGGAGTTACTGGCAACCAAAAAATGAATTTGGTGAAATGGGACACAGTGTGTACTCCGAAAGCCTTAGGAGGACTTGGCGTTAAAAAAATCAGATCTAGCAATGATGCACTCCTAGTCAAATTAGGCTGGAGTTTGATCCCGAAGCCACAAGATCTATGGGTCCAAGTGGTGTCTTCCAAATACAAACTTAACTTGGATAATCTACCGACTGAGTTTAACGCTAAGAGAGGCTCCATGGTCTGTAGAGGCATTAAAGCAACCTGGAAATATGTTTTGCAAGGTCTGAAGTGGACAATTCATGATGGCTCATTGGTGAGGTTCTGGGTGGATTCTTGGGTAGCTGATTTGGGTCCACTCCGCAACTATCTCCTTACTGATTTACATGAAGACATCTATTCCCTCCATGTTAATCAATATGATGACGCCACAGGTAATTGGGAATAGGGATCATTTCAACATTGGCTTCCTACTGATGTATGTCCTTATATCGCGATCATCCCTTCCCCTTGCATATCGTCGGGTCCTGATAAATTAAAGCTTCACAACAGCCTCTGCTTATAATTTGATCGAGGGACACGAGAACTCTATTGAGGGTAGTATTTGGAAATTATTGTGGCACTGGAATGGCCCTCAGCGCATTCGATCTTTTCTTTGGCTCCTCTTTAGGAATGCCCTCTTAACGAACCAGCAAAGAGTCATCCACCATCTTTCTACAGATAGTAATTGCTACTGTTGCAGATTAGTGGAATCTTCTCTGCATGTGATGTGCGACTGTCCTAAGGCCCGCATAATTTGGTCTGTCTTTCCTCTTCAATGGCTTATGACCAATTTTTTTTATATGAGTCTTATGGATTGGGTTTCCAATAATCTCCGTAATACTACCATAATAGACTGGTTTGAATGGTCCACTATTTTTGGGGTTGCATGTCGGCTCCTTTGGTCTTGGAGGAATAAAACCCTTTTTGAAGAGAATTTTACTTGGCCAAGTTCGCCCAAATTCCTCATTCTGGATTATGTTGCATGGATTCATAGAACTAATACTTGGTTCT
>JANQBM010000007.1:29114091-29129029 GCA_025594535.1 Erythroxylum domingense | reverse complement strand
GTTAAGCGACCATTTCACCACAATAGCTTAAGCTGTTGTGTGAGGTTAACTTAATTAGTTTTATGTATTCTCTAACACACCCCCTCAAGTGAAAGCTCTTTGGGTTTGAAACTTGCACATGTCTATTTTACCTTGTGCTTAATTTTATAGATGGGTGGTAGGATTCGAACACACGACCACTTGGTCATAGAAGCTCTGATACCATGTTAAGCGACCATTTCACCACAATAGCTTAAGCTGTTGTGTGAGGTTAACTTAATTAGTTTTATGTATTCTCTAACAGGTTCCGTTCATCTAGTTTCTGGCGTAAAGAGGGATCAGCTTATTGGATGGATAAAACCTCCTTCAGGTTGGGTCGAGCTAAATACCGATGGAGCTTACAGTAGTTCGTGGAGCTCTGTGTCGGCAGGTGGGTTGATACGAGATACTTCAGGTTTATGGCTTGCAGGATTTGTGCAGAACATTAGTAACTGCTCATCCTTTTCGACTGAGCTCTGAGGAGTATTTACTGGTTTATCTCTAGCTTGGGACCTTACCTTTCGACAAGTAGAATTAGAGGTGGATTCACTCCTTGTTGTGCATCTCATCTCCTCTCCGGATAAACTAGTCGCATCTTCGAATCCTTTGGCATTTTATATTTGAGAGTTACTCGTGCGAGATTGGCAAGTGAAGATATGTCATGTTTTTCGTGAAGGCAATCGCTGTACAGATTGACTTGTGAATTATGCATCCTCTTACAATTTAAGTTTCACTCTGCTTACCACTACACCTCTAGGATGTACTTCTATATCATACTAGAAGATATAGCAGGGATTTCGTTTCCTAAATTGACTACGTAGATAGCTTGTTTTAGTTGTTATTTTCCTTTCATTCAAAAAAAAATTATGTGATAATTAAATAATATTACAAAAGGGTTGAAATGCGTATGTTTTAATTGTGCAGCTTCCGTACAATTGCATATCTTAAACAGATATGGTGGTTTGAAGTAGTTGGTGAACTAGACTTTGAACTTCCAGCAGGAACATACAGCCTGTTCTTCAGGCTCCACCTGGGCAAACCCTCCAAAAGATTTGGTCGTAGAATCTGCGACATCGATCAAGTTCATGGTTGGGACACAAAACCTGTTCGCTTCCAGTTATCAACTTCGAATGGACAACGTGCGGTTTCAGAATGTTGCCTGCGGGAACAGGAAAGTTGGGTTCATCACCATGCAGGTGAATTCACAGTAGAGAACCATAATCGACTGGTGAAGATCAAATTCTCAATGATGCAGATTGACTGTACGCACACAAAAGGTGGTCTGTGCGTGGACTCTGTGTTCATATGTCCTAGTATGTCCTAGTGAGCTGAAATGCAGGTTGAAGCTATTTGAATTGAAATGCCAAGCTTTGATAGGTAGGTAAATTACTGTATTATTACAACATATTGTTTATTTATAGTTTTTGTTGATTTATCGATGCAGCAAATGCTAACATACGAAGCAAAAGTCATTAAGCTTTGCTTCCATATGTTTTTTTTATTGATCGCTTGGTGGTTGTCTTGTTAGGTTCTGGTTTTCTTTTTTTTCTTTTCGTTGGCGTAGCTTGAAGCTTCCATGTACATGAATCGAATCACGGACTCGAGAGTATAGAATAAATGTTCTTTATTTATTTCTTTAATGAGAAGTTACACAATAAAGTCTAAGACAACCATCTTAATTGCTTATATTTAGGATTTAATGATTGAGATCAGGAGCTTTCTGATTCAACTTGGTCATAGTTTTCATTGATGATGAAATATCTACAATAGTATCCGTTCATCTTATGATCAAAACGCAGGAAACAATTTGGAGAAAGTAGTGTTAATGAATGTGTTGGCCAGTAAGATGTTGTCAGGAAACATAAAACAATAACTCAGAACTCGATATCATATTAGCTGTTCACTTGTTTTCCAATAGATTAACCTTGCAAGACTTAACAGAAACTCTCAAAGAAAGAGGGAACAGAAAAAGAGAGGAAACAAACACAAGCTAATTGCCTAATGAAGTTCAAGTGCAATGTCACAACAAATTCCTGGATCAAAAGAAAGAAAGTAGCTATTCCATTTCCTGTACATAAAAATATGGTCCAAACCATGTTAGTCACGCCTTCCAGCCATAGTCCATATTATCATCTAGGTCACTGTTAAAAAATCCAGGTTCAGTAAAGTCGTTGGCAATATCCTGAACCAAATCATCCGGAATATGGAGATTCTGAGGTAAATCGGGCACTTTTTGATTAAAACTACCGTTCCCTCCAGAATCACTATTCGACACAGCAGCTATGAAACTGTTGCTCCGGCTAGCTACAGGTCCCGAGATACTTCCTGACATAATGGAACGAGTAACAGGTGTTGCAGAAGGGTTGCTTCCAAAGCCCATTCCAGTTCTAGGAACAGTACCATGACCATTCTGCACACCGATATGTTGTTGAATCCCTCCCCCACTGTTATTAGACATCTCTTGCAGCAGTTGCTGGATCATCTGCTGCTGCTGCTGCTGCAAGGCCGGAATACCTTGAGAGGGCTGTGGATAATTCTGTTGAAGTGAGCTATTAGTGCTCAAAGAGCGCTGCAGTAACTGTTGTGGCTGTTGCAATGGCAGACTTGCACCTGAGAAACCACTTACAGGTGTGTTTTTTACTGATCCTGGCATGAAACCAGCTGACCCTTGGAAGTTTGAGGATGAACTTTGGCTGGAATTGTTGAAGGATGATGGAGATTCCTGCTGAATTAAGTTAGTGCTCGAATTCATTGAGTTCTGCCTCATAAGCAGATTCTGGTAGTCAGTCAGGGCCAAAGCAGCCTGGGCCGAACCACTCAACGCTCCCCTATTAACCATGTGATGGTTGTTGCTCATGTGGTTGTTAATTCCAGACTGCAATGCTGTTAGTTTGTTGAGGGTGTTTCGATCTGTTGGCAGCCCCTGAACACTTGCTAGCTGCTCCACGTCCTGCATCTTCTGCACCTGGGCCTTGGTCACAGTGGCATGCCGAAGATAATTTTTCAACCCCTCTGCACAAGTTAGGAGTAAAAATTTGCACAAACAGGAGAGTGACATCACAGTTTTCTCTGCTAGCAAGAATTTGTTAGCATCCCTAGTTCACATCCATGGACTGAATTTTCCAAAATAACTCGTTTCAAAGTTACCATGTTTGAAATAGAATCATCCAGAATAAGTTAGCAAAGAGGACCAAAACTCTAAAATAAAAAGGTAGCAAGTCCATTATTATAACAGTAGCCATAAAGAAATTACCGATTGGGCCAACTTTGTGATCTCGACAGAAATCAACCAGATCCTTCATACTATTGACAACCTCAGAAATCTGTCAAAAAATTATTGCAAGACAGGATATCAGCCTGATTTCACCAACACAAGCTAGTATCAGAAAGAGCTTAAACCTGACCTGCAAGCATCTGACATATCTCTTGGAAAAACCCAAATCATTTAGCGACTGCAACTCCAAACTCTTTGCAAGCTGGCGGCCAGCCGTAAGTACCCTTAAAAACAGTTGACATGTTTTAGACATAATAATTATGTAATGGCATCAGCCAAGTCCTGTGCAAAGTGAGGACCAAGGTCAAGTATGCAAATACAATAACAGTAACCAATGGTGGTCTGAACCAAGTTTTAGAAGACTATCTGCAGAAGCTTGCCATCAAAAGCAAACATGACTTTGTCTGTGGCACTATATTGGAATTGCGGGTTTTGTCATTGCCCAATGAGAACACAGTTCCAACTGCTGGCAAACTCAAAACAGTATACTTCAACTATTCTTAGTAGACCATCTCGTACCGAAAAAAAAACCCAGTGTTGAAACACTATCTTAAGGGAAGTATCCAATCCCTTCTCAAACACTTTAATTAAGCAGGGCAAGAACTCATAATTTACTTTTCAAACTCTTTACCAATCAATATACTAGCTAAAGCCATAAGCAGTAATATATGTTTCCAAGGTGGTTGTTGCATCACATGCTGAATTAGAAGCTAGGTACAGATCACTGTCCCATGTCAGGTCAAATCTTCTTACAGAAGTAAAAGAATTCCCGGTCAAGCCAACTTTGAGTCTCTTCATCCTAACCATCTAAAGAATTTATAGGCTTCAGGCAGAATCAATTCGATAGCATCTTATAGAAAAAGAAACTAAGGCAGAACCAATTCAATAGCATCTTATAGAAAAAGAAACTAACATATTTGAGTGTCTAAATTGTCTTACATATTACTGTTTGTTTGCAGATCCTGCCGAGAAACACCATCGGGTCCACTTTCCGCAATTGTGCTCTGACATTTCTGTGCAACTTGAACCAATTGATTTACCTGCAGGAGAAATCAGAACATTAACTACAATTTCACAGATCTGAATAAAATTGCAGTAAAGCAACCATAATTTTTAAGGCCCTTGTTAAGCAAGTAACTTTAAAAGTCACAAAAGATTGGAGATTCAAAACAGATCTTTAAAACATATTTGTCGTTTTGTCATCTGGCTATTTGACCTTTAAAATTTGAGCTAGAGAATAATTCTTATACAGTTTGATACATCATCTCCCAGCACTCTCAGGAGTTGGTCCAAAGGAAAATTTAAGGATCATTTTGACCAGTTTCATCTATGAAAAATAGGCAAAAGTTCAAATCTTCTCACAGACCATCTATGCATATTGCAAACATAATTTTAGGCAATAAAACTAAACCAAGACAAACAAATTACAAAAATCAATACCTGAGGTGCAACAAACCTCCGTGGAAGGAGTTCTTCATGGCGCCGTGCACAAAACTCCCAAGACAAAATCTGTAATGCAAAATAATGCTAGCAGGTTATCTCAAGGACTACATTATCAGATACAACTGGTCATCATAGAATGCTATCATTTACCTTTAAGTCGTGAGAGAATATAATACGGAGCTGACCCTCACGAACTACACGAAGTTGCTCATAGACACTCTCTTGGACTGCCTTTCCATACTCCAACATCATTACCCCAGAGGGAAATCTACACTCTCGTGGCAGGTCCAAAAACAATAGCTCATCAATGACACCGCTGCCAAATTTGATTTCATTAAGTCTAGGAAGGACTTCAAAGGTTGCCTCTGTAGACATACATCATATAGTTAGAATAAAATGAGTTAAAGCAAACAAAACTCAAACAAATACAGGACAGTAGCAGAAGAATCAAATAAGATAACAAGATGTCATTTATTATACAATGCTCTTGATAGTCTCAAGTTGTCTCTTCAAAATCAAAATGCATTTTATACCTGAAGCAAACAATAATTCTCAAAGCAACACTGCAATTCTTTACGGACTATAGTATAATGGCAGTTATCAAGAAGCAAAACTTCTAATAATAGGAACATATATAGTTTTCTTACCAAATCCTCTTCCAGATTTAGAACCACATATTTCACAATGCCACGCCTCCTGCAAGACAGAAAGTCGGACATTAGGATGCATGACAACTGATAACAAAGCCTACAAAGGGTAAGTCATGCATCTGAAATCAATTTGTAGTTAATGGAAAATCAAGACATCAATTTATTTCACACATGATTGGGAATGATAAATAGCTTTACTTTTGTGAGGACATCAACTGTGTAAGTTTATCACGAAGTAGTAGCATGTCAATAATAATTGCTACAGCAGCTTATTTTTAATATGTAAGCAAGATACCATAGCTGCCTGGGGGAAAACACCGAGTGCATGATGCCCCACATTATCATATAATGACAAGCACCATCTTTTCTTTGCACGAGGTGAATAGTATTCTGCCACAAACTTCCTCCAATAAGCAATACTGTTATCCTGTCATAACAATAAAGCTATATCAATATTTAATTTCCCTTAGTGCCTCGGGACTTGCAAAAATAAGATTCAGGTAGCTATACAGGATCATATGTTCACAAAAATGGGCAAAGAGTCCCAATACAGATTTATGCTTAGAAAGAAAATAGAAGGTTGGTCCCATGCAAAAGACCCAAATGAATCAAAAAGCAAAGCATCAAGAACATACAGCTGGCCGTTGTCTCTGATGATATAAGTATTGCATCAACCGACGAGTACATATGCCCCCATTATCAGACGGTTGCTTTACAGCAGGCGCCTGCTGTATTGCCTGTTGTTGTAGTTGCTGCCTCAATTGCATTTGCTGCTGCTGTTGTTGCAATTGAGCTCTCTGCAGTGCTGGCATAGACTGGAGAATTTGCTGCTGATGTCTCAATCTTTGTTGTTGAAGAAAGCTTTGCAGCTGTGGATTTCGGCCTTGCAACTGCATGGTGTCCTGCATCTGCAACAATTGCTGCAGCATTGGCTGTCGCAGAATATCTTCCTGCTTAATGTCTAATCTAGGTTTCTTTTGAACCTGATATAGATTAGTAGGATCTTGAATGAAAGTTCCTGCTGCACGCGGGCCCAAGGATTGTAGAACTTGTCCAGGTTGGGATGTGGGAAAGGATGTTGCACTCGAGCCCCCTTGTTGCTGATGCTGACTTTGCTGTAATTGGTGTGCACTCGGGTCTTGCTGCACTACAGAGGATCCATCAACTACTGATGAACCTGAAACGCTAATATTATTGGATGAGAAAGACATTGGCGATGCTGGCAAGCGCATATATGACTCGGTACTGATGCTTGCACTTCTCTGTAACTGGGGACCTCCTGACAGGGCCGAATTGGCATCAGTGACCAAAGAACTTGCTCCAACACTTGGTCCTGAGTTTGTCACACTGTTCAAAACTGCATTATTCATGTCTCCAGAAACTGGACCCAAATTGGCACGCCCAGTTCCAGGAACTGAATTGGATGAGTTGCCGAATGATGTGCTCAAGTGAGAGTTAATAATAGCTTGGGACTGCCCATCCCCTTGGAAGAAAATTCCTGAACTTGACGAAGACTGAGCTAACCCTCCAGCCACGCGAGATGTTGCCATGGCCGGCACTGCGCCTTGGTGGATGGAGTCTAAGTAGCTCTCCAGAGCCAGGGTGTACGAATTTTAGCAATAATAATAACACTCAGCCTGCCCAATATTGTTAAAAGCTAAACCATTCCAGGAAACCACAAAAGGGTTCGCAGTATAAATGACTCATAAGTAAAATGAGTATCCCCTTCACCAACCATAGAGAAACAGAAGTCTGATTGCTTCTATTAGCAATATTACTAACCAATGAAAAGGATGTCAAAAATCTACAGGCTCTCTCAACCAGACCAAATGAAGTGCAATATTTCCTAGCCAGTTAGGCCTTTCAACAATTTGCTGTCTGGATCTAAACAAAGTTCAATCAAAATACAAAAACGGAAAAACAGGATTAGATGCAGACAAACACATGCTTAAAAGAGAAAAAAAATAAAGAGATCTTCCTTAAAACTACCTTCTCCACAAAAATAATCTATTGCGACTCAAAACACAATAGAAAGATCTAATCTTTCCAAACACAATCTTTCACAACACCATAAAAGCACTAATTTCAGTAAACCCAAGAAAACCCTAGCTCCAAACCCAAAAAAGCTACAACACAGCACTAGTGCCAGCCAAAAAAAAAAAAAAAAACCAAATTTAGGCGAGATAACGGCCTAAATCCCAAACCCAAGAACTCAAGCCATCAACGGCTAATAAAGCTTGCATTTCAAGCCAATCCCAACAACAGGGATTCACAACAAAAAAGTGAGAATAAACTCAAAACCAAGAACAACAATGCCCCAAATTCCCAAATCACAAATGTCAGAATAAACCCACGCCCCAACCTTAACTAAAACCATCCAATCAGAAACTTAAACCGAAAGATAAAAACATCAAGAAGCCCAAACCAAATAACAGAAAAAAGGGGGGGAAAGATAATCACTAACTAAAATCTTGCGCTAGAGATCGATCAAAGTTAGCACCTTTAACACTAATCCAAGCTTAAAAAGAATAAAAGAGCTCAAATTTAATCTCTTAAAGAAGAATTAAACTAAAGCGACTAACCTGGAGAGAGCAAGCTGGATAAAGCTAATTTTCGCTTTATATTAATTTATTTTCTTCAATTCATTTGTAACCGAAAGAAGCTGCTTATATACCTCGCAGATAAGTGGTGACCGGCTATACCAGTGACCCTGTCGGGCCTGTCCATAGATCACCAGCTGCTTTGGATCAGAGAACAGACACATGTCCTTACTAGTAAGGCCGTGTTTGGGATGAGGAAAAAGCAGATGAGTTGGAAGGGGAATAATTTTTGTCGGGAGGGTTTCTTTTTATTTTTTAAAGAGATAATATATTTAAAAAGAGTTTTTTTTATTTTTAACTTGATATTTAACTCTTTAAAATTTTTATTTTAATAATTAACTTATCAAAAATTAGTATAACTCAAGTTAAAATATTATTTTTGTTAATATAATTAACAAATGGACACTTATTTGATAATTAATAAATAGTAAAAATAATATTTTAATCTAATTTTAAAATTTTAGTTATTAAATTAAACATTTTAAAATTTTAATTTTAATTAAAATATTATAAAAATTAAACAATTTTTAATTTATTATTCCATCTTTAATTTTTCAACTGATAGGTTTAAAAGGTAAATTAATAGAATGTGAATTAATTAATACAAACATTATTTTCTTTTTTTATAAAATGAAAGCTTTAATTAGATAATTCTTCTTTTGTTTAAAGTTTTGTAAGGCTTAAGCAATGATCTATCACCAAATGTTATGAAATTCGTGGGTCATGATGGTATCTTGCAAAGTGGCCAAAATCATATGGCTAGGGAATATTACTTTAGGTAGTGTTCAAATTAGAATTAAAATTTAGTAATAGATAATTTGAAGAATAAAATTATAAATAGGTTTATTAGGGTATTCTCACAAAGTAGTTTTATACATCATAAATAATAATAATACATGAATCTTCGATAATTACCATTAAAGTAAATGAAATTTAATTTTCTTTTGTAATAATAATATTCTCAATTGTTATTTTATTTGCATATATTAAGACAATTGTTAAGTATGTATAATATAAGCGAGTGTTGAAGCAACTTTATGTGACCATAAGGTCACAGGTTCAATTCATAGAAACAGTCTCTTTATAAAAATACAAAGGAAAGGTTGTGTATATTATAATCATTCCCAGATTCCTAATAATTTTGAATAGATTAATAATTTTAAATTAAGTGACATATTAAGCTAATATCGGTACTTTTCATGCGTCTTCATTTTCAACTCATCTTTTTAATCATTTTAATGAATAGAATTCAATTTTCCTTATAATGATGGAAGCTTTGTAGTTCGTAGTTTGTAGTGTGGTACGAGTTACACGTATAAAGTTCAGGAAGTTTTTTGGGTGTTAGAAATGTCACACGATCGTCCTCCCAAATAGGCATGTGTTGACTCTTTTTCACGTTAATTCTATGTTGATGTTAGGTAGAACAAGCTACATCTCTTTGGCCTTTAAGTGAAAATCTATTCATCAGGTACACTTTCTTATCTAATTTTCGGTGTGAGTTGGGTGTTTGTTGACAATATATTATTCATGTTGGTCATCTATATGAGTGACTCCCGTCCGTTTGTATAAGACAATCTTATGCCTCTACCAGTATAAGACAAATCTATTAAAAAAAATTTTAACGTGATACATCAACGTTTTCTTTTATTTTATTTTATTTTATCTATGCATTTACTTATTTTAATTTTATTTGCCTACTCTTTTAGCATATCAATTTTATATATTTACTCTTTTAACCTACGTTTTTTCCATTATTTTTTTTCATTTTCACATTTGCATGTAGGTCTATTAGAAATAGTCTCTCTACTTTATAGAGATAAGGCTGCGTACTATCAGACCTCTCCAGATTCTACTTTGATGCGAAATTTCAGACTGGATGATAGTGATAACAATGAATTCATAAATTATTTTATTCATAACTTATAATTAAGTATAAAAAAATTAATCATGATGTAACTTTGCTCTCAATCTTTCTTCTAAAATCATTAAAGTAAATCCATCTTCCAACCATGACCTAAAAGCCTTGGTATTTAATAGATGTATAGAGGAGAAACTCTAACCTTTGGAGCGTGGACCATTTTCAAAGGCAGCTTATTAATGGTTTTGAAGTAGCCTAGGAAGAAATTGAATCACATTTACAAGAGTTTATGTACAATCAAGACATTATGTTTTACTTTAAAAGGTAACAAATTATAATTTATATTTTTTATATAACTTTTTTTATTTTTATGTATTTTTCTCCACTTATAAATTTGTATTATTTCAAAACATTCTTTATCATGGTTCAAATCATGTCATTTACTGTATAGTTTGTACCCAATCATTAATTGCATATTATACGAGGTTTGTAATGATATGGTCGTGATAAAATATGTTGGTGCCCGACAACTTGTCGTAGGGTAGATATTAAACTATTAGTTGTTTGATGTCAATTTGTACAAGTAGCTAAACACATGGTCCACACGCATAAATGGCCTCCATATTCCATACTTTGACCAATTCATCTTGGCTCAAAATTCTTCTGCATTTTTTTAATATCAAAATCATATAATTCTTATATAATTTAAAAAAAATTCTCGACTTTTTAAACAATACAAAAAAATTCTTAATTTTTAGCTTTTTAGAAAAAACTCTTTTATTAGGCTTCGATTAAAAAATTACGATAAAATACACATAATATAAATATCAAATATAAACTAATTAAATATCATTAATACGATAACTCAACTTAACTTTTAAGCTCGACCTAAACGAATCAAGTTTGACTTAAATTAATAATAAAATAATTATAATAAATTATTTGTTTTCGATCAAATTTTAGGTCTGGCAAAATTTCATCTGAACTGATAACTCTATCTTGTGCAATCCATAAAAAATCAGATACAAGTTATAATTTTTTGACTGAATTTAAACTGGATTGATTGATTTTTGTCCGAATTAAAATCAAATCTAGATCCAGATTGACATAATCGGACAAAATATTTGAAATTTTAAAATTGGTAAGTATCAAACATTTAAAATCGATTAAAATTGCCTGATGCGAATTTTAAAAAAGCAAAAAAAATCATTGTTTCAAAAAATTATTACTTTATTCTAATTTATTGTATTAAGTTTTGATTGTTATATACATTTTTTCCCTCATATCATAGAGTCTTTAAGGTATGAAAAGTAGAATATGAAGAGTTTGATGAAGAAGGATTTGTCATTTCTTGCATATTTTATTTATTTTGAATTTGTAGTATGAATAATGTGATTTATTGGTTTTGGATTTGGTATACTATTGCCTTTGTGACTTCTTGCTATAATTTTGTTAGAGACTTTGAATTTGGTAGTTATATTGTTGTTTTTTTTAATTTGGTTATAGACTTAACATTTGTTTTGGTTTGAACTCCAACTAGACAATCATAATTTAGCTTTTTTTGCTATATTTTTTTAATTATTTTACCGAGAAAAAGAGATGAGAAGAAAATGGTGCAATTTAATGGTCCTTTGCTATTAGCTAAAATAGGATAAATCGGTTCCAAACCGAGTTGATTGTTTTCGATTTCGAGTTAGTTTGGTAAAAAAAAATTAGTTTCAAACTATTTTAAATTCATGAAATTTTACCTTTATTCGAATTGTCCGGAATCGATTTAGTTTGAAACCAATTTTTTATCAACCCTATCAAATTTAATTATTTAAGTTTGAGTTTAAAATTTGTGTTTAATCGTCATATAAATAATATTTAATTAGTTTATAATTGAAACTCACGTTATATATATTTGGTTGTTATTTTTTTTTCTAAGTCTAAAAGGAGGAATATTTTGAAAAATTGAAAATTAGGAGGAACTTTTTCCAGAAGTTTAAAAATTAAATAGTCTTAAAACTATACGGGAAGTTTGTCTTTTCTCATTTGTCTTAATATCATAGAATATGTATAATAATCATTGAAATATATCCTGCTAGATCTTCTCCATCGTGATCAGCCTCAGGTTTTGGAGACGTTCCTCGAAATCTGGGTCGTAGCATCTCAGAGAGACCATTGACATTCACCATTGGTACTTGCAATGATTCTTCATGTCTCTAACCTAGTTTCAGATATGAAAATAGAACAGAAAATAACAAAGCATTACCAGGAACAAAAGCAAGTACATCACAGCTCATGCTAGGAAACTTGAGAAAGAAACCTGTCCAATGTCTTTTCCAACAAAACGGGAATCTAAAGCATCTGCGACTTTCATTACTCTACTACAGTTCTTTCTATTTCCTCAACTGCTCCATTTAATACACAAACTCTAGCATGGCTTTTACGAATATCTGAAAACATATCGTACGACAAGAGTTGTTGCAGAATTGTACATCTTATAAGAAGATATATATATACACAAACACACACACACACACACACATATATATATATATATATCTTTCTATCCATAACTATAAGTTATATTGACTAAATTAAGATAAATTATATAAAATATACAGAAAATAGCATATGTTATTAAATATATAATATCACTATTAATTCATACACTTTCCATATAGTTCCAGGCTCTAGTAAACTGTATGATCTATTCATATCAAGGTTGGATTGGACCTGAAACTGTCAAATTTTGTCCTGGAAACTAAGCCTGATTAAAATTTAACCAGGAACTTGAAACTGTCAAACTTTTTCCTGGAACCTAAACCTGACTAGAAAGTAGTTAGGGACCTGGACTCTACAAAGCTTCAGCTCAAGTTTTAGAGGTTCTTCAATGTCATATACAGCTCTAATGGTTTAAGGAGAGGCTAGATTATTAAAATGATCATGTTAGCAAACAGACTCGTTATAAATTGCAGCCTAATGAGACAGATCCAATAATACATTTCTTATAAAATCAAAGACTAATAAGCATAGTCGTTTATAACATTTTTTGTTTTGAGTGCTCAAAAAGAATAGAAAGAGACAAAATAAGAACCCTTTTATTATTCTTTATTAAGCTCTTGGTCTTCATAAAGAACAAAATAAGAACTCTTTTGTTACTTATTTTGTTTTTCATAAAAATGTGCCTTAGGTAGGTGCACTTCTTGCTCTTATCTAGGACCAGGCCAAGAGACCTACCAATCCTCCCTCTAATGCTGATGAAATGCATGCCTCCATTATTATTCATAATTCATTTGTTTCTAACACCTTCTAAATAAATAGTATAACAACTTAATATTCTATTATTTTGTGACATATATGATTGAGAATGCCGAATTCTAACAACCACTTTCTAGCACTTCTTCCTTGCTTTTCTTCTTCCCTCTCCCTCTTTCATTTCCCTTTTTAAAAATTTCACCTAAATATTGATATGTAGGAGCTAATAAGATAAAAGACTAATACAATGTTTTGTTGACTAGAATCACCATTCTATTCTTGATAATAGGTTATTTCCTTATTTGGTTGAAAAAAATATACAGAATATATAATCTAAGGGTTTATTTATTCCTTAAGTTTAGGAAATAAGTAAACTTATTCTCCTCTATTTTTATCGATTCCAAGTAGGTTGGGAATAAAAACGAGGACTTATTGTATAAAAATATCCTTAAAAAATTCACATAATTATTTAGCTATAAAAATATAATAATAATAATAAGAAGAAGAAGAAAATTGATAACGATGATGACGACGACGACGACGACGACGACGATATTAGTGGCCTAATGAATTTTTTGTTCTTTATGTTAGTTATTCTTTTATTATTTCAAATTTATGTTTTTTAAACCAAACATTAGCATTACATCATCATTAAAAATTATTAGGAATAAATCAAAATAAATAATACATATTTTATTCCATTCCTCATTTATTTTATTGCTAATAAATCACCATTCTATTATTTACCTATTCTTGTAGGTAAATCAAACACTCTGTAAGAGATAATTCAAAAA
Source organism: Erythroxylum domingense (assembly GCA_025594535.1). Taxonomy (NCBI): domain Eukaryota; kingdom Viridiplantae; phylum Streptophyta; class Magnoliopsida; order Malpighiales; family Erythroxylaceae; genus Erythroxylum; species Erythroxylum domingense. The sequence goes on along the minus strand of JANQBM010000007.1, from coordinate 29,115,149 downwards.
TCATTAGTTTGAGTTCAAATAAAAAGTATTTTAAGTATTTCTCACTTAATTTTAAATTATTAATTTGTTATTTGTTAATTAAATTATTTGAATCATGCATGTATTTAAAAGATTATTTACTACACATCCAAAAAAAATGAATTATAAGTTCTGCTATTATAATAAAAAGGAAAGGACCAAAAGGAAGAGATTGTGTATCTCCCGTTGCCAAGTGTTCGACAAGAACATAATGACACAATGAATAATATAATCCAAGATAAAGTTTCCTTTGGTGAGGGCCTACGTAATCGAAGTTGGCAATCTGTTGTCCTTCTAAATTTGGTTGAAATATAACGTGATTACACAGCAATTTAGCTCGTGATCAGTGAGTGCTCACTCGGTTACAACTTGCAAACCATTTCATTTCGTCTTACGAAATCATGTTATGTTGTGAGAAATACATAATAGCCTGACTTGACTTATGACCTAACCTAGACATTTTGGTTGCTATGATCTGATTAAAAATTATTTTGTGAGATTTATAATGATACCGAAAGATACGGAATGAAGAATAATTGAAATATGTCATGCTTTATATTTTATATTATTTTATTATAGTAATAAAAAAAGGTTAAATTTGTTGGATTTTTTTGTAATTTCACATATTATTAATATACTCGTAATTTTTAAAAATTATTAATAACTCTCCAATAATTTTAGTTTTATAACATTCGTCTTTCTTCCTATCATCTTTCGATAAAAACTATAACTGTAAATTATAAAACAATGTTGTAATACTACATGTGACACTATACGAAATAGTTTTGAAATTTACAATTAAGTTTTATAAAGAAAGTTGACTATAAGAAAACTATTAGTACTGTGTCCTAGGCCAATAGTCATATGTGATTTTTGTACTGACATTATGACTTATTAATAATATATTATGAGGTATTCTTTTAAATATGCATGTATATTATTTATGTAATGTGATTTACATTTCATGAATAGTATTAGGCTTATGTCATCAAGTATGTGACTTGATAGTAAAACCATAAGCATTATAATACTATTCTAAA
>JANQBM010000007.1:29064699-29074716 GCA_025594535.1 Erythroxylum domingense | reverse complement strand
TTTTTATCATTCGGAAATTCGAACTCGATGTGGTAGATACCCAAATCAAATTTAGTGGCTCTAATACTACTGTACTATCCAAAATTTGTATTTGAAAGTAGGGTGTTATCAAATCCTTTGCATAACCAAATATGATTCACATTTTGTTGTGACATCACTCACAAGACAGGAAGTGAAATTGAGGAACAGACAAGTCACAGCTAATAAATTAAGACAAAAAGTTAGGAAGTTTGTGCCTAATACGTGTGCTCACTGTGTAACCTCTGGCCTTTCTCAAGTCACGTCACAAACCATTATATCCTTAACATATTACCCAATCCAAACGACGAAAGACAGACAAAAGCCACTTAGGTCCGCGAATTCCCCACGCTTTCTTCGTATATAAAGCCTGACCGCTTCATTCCTTCGAACGGAATCCTTAAAACAACGTTAGTTTTACACTTGCACGCTCTCTTCTTACGATGTTTTATGTTACATAAATATATGTTTTTTTTTACTTTTATACATGTTATAATAACATGGCAAGTCCCGATGACAAACCACTGCCAAATCAAAACCCTTCTTCTGTACAAGTTCCTAGTCAGATTTTGCCCACAGAGGACCAATCCCCACGCTCCACGTCATCTGACCCATCCCCTAGACCCGGAAGTAGTAGCAGCAGCAGGAGGCCGAGTCATCCTAGTTACAGAGGGATTCGGAGCCGGAGCGGGAAATGGGTATCCGAGATCCGAGAGCCACGTAAGGCTACCCGAATATGGTTAGGCACGTATCCCGCGCCTGAAATGGCGGCCGCTGCCTACGACGTGGCAGCTCTTGCACTCAAAGGCCCCGACACGCCTCTCAATTTCCCGGAGTCAATACTGTCCTACCCCATTCCGGCGTCAACCTCCGCAGCCGATATACGGGCTGCCGCGGCCTCCGCAGCCGCAGCAAGAGCGGCGAGTTCAGAAGTGGGTCGGGTTCCGTCCGAAGGTGCGCAAACTGAGCAGAGTGGTCAAGAGTTCATCGACGAGGAAATGCTTCTGAACATGCCGAATTTACTCGTGGACATGGCTGGTGGGATGATGGTGACTCCTCCGAGGATAAATTCCCAGTCGTCGGACGATTCGCCCACCAGCTCAGACGCTGAAAGCTTATGGTCATATAAATAAACAATGAAACGATTGATCCATATATATTAACATATATATATATGCTCATGTCATGATCCTTCCCTGCTGTTTTCGCAATTTTACACGGAAGATGAAGGTTTCTACGACAAGACGACCACCTCTTGCTTTGGTGCTAGATTAGTAGATGTATATTTAAAACCGCAGTCGAGAGATCATCTCTTTTTTTCTTCCTTGTAGTTTCTTGAGATAGATGAAGTTTGGTGTTCTTCTTCCTTTACGTTTATGGACCAGAAAATGTGAGTAGTTGCAGGTATTTACAACAACGGAGCACCCCATGTGATATATCTGCAGATTTACAAACACTTGGTCTTCTGTTTCAATCCTGAACTTCGCATGACAGACAATAAAGTGCTTGGTGTTTGCAGGTTCTTCAGCTAGAACTTCATCGTGTATAAAGCTTCTGCAATTAATGTCAACGAGAGAGCCATTGTTTGTTGAATGTTAAGGTTTAGAGTCTTTAGATTTCGTGAAAGAGATTGGTAAAGTGAGCAGCTTAATTAATGGTTTTTTCAAACCTTTTGACTTGAAAGTTGGGACAACAGGTCCCACGCCCGCAATGAGAAGATTAGAATATAATATTACCAATAGTGGATTGTTGAAAAGCTCAATGATTACCATAATAGGATCATGTTTTACTACTTTTGGGTTCTTCACGTTTTAGGATACATGTAAGTCTGGTTCTGGCTCCACTTAGGATGGTAAAAGATGAGGTGGAATATGCAATCACTTTTTGTGTGTATTAAATAAAATGTGGAGTGTATATAATATTTTGTAAATTATAAAATTTGATAAATTAGTGAATTATAATTAAGATAAATTTAATTTAAGTATATATTTATAAATTTAACGTATTTTTAGTTTTAAGTAATCATTTTAAATTAATAAAATAAGATATGAATTTTAATCATAATTTGAACTTAAGACCTTTTAAATTAATAAAGATATAAAATTAATTCGACAAATTAATTCAAACGTTTTAAATTTTGAACTAGTTTGATCGATTTAACAGTAAAAATCTTAAACTAACCGACTTTTTGATTCATTTTTTAACTTTTCGGTTTGATTTATTTTAACAATCTTTGTTGTTAAAAACATATTAGTTTATTAATTAATTTGCCAATTTTGTAAACTAATTAATTTTATAAACTTATTAAATTTTATTTAACAGTCTTTTCTAATTTCACTTTAAAATTTTCAATATATTTGTTTTCTTCTCGAGTTGGCGAAGTGAGTGGGTATGGGGCCAAAAGGTCCTGTGTTCAAATTCCTACCTAAACTCTCTCGATCGAGCTTATCATGTAGAGTTTTGCCTAATGTGAAGTACCCGATTGAAGTGATTTGCAAGCTATTGCGTCAATCCGGAAGTTTACTCAATGCGCATCCAAATGATAGCGGCTATGAGTTGATCCGTTAGAAAAAAAAAAGTCTTCTTCAGTTAATTTTCAAATTCTTTAATTTTATTTAATCTTTAACTGATTTTATGACTGTTAGTGAATATATAAAACAAATTAAGTTGTCCCACTAATACATCCTCGCAAGTGAAAGTTCTTTGAACTTAAAACTTGTACAGACTTTCTCTACCTTGTGCTGAATAATAGGTAGGTGGTAGGATTTGAACTCACGATCACTTGATCACAGAGACTCTGATATCATATTAGAATTTTTAATACGAGTAGAGTATAAGGTCCATTAACAAGAATTGAACTTGGGTCAACCATTGTCAAAATGACTATAACTAATCATCTGGATAGTTGACCATTATCACTTATAAACCCTTCAATATTTTTGTATTTAGTCAATATAGGGATATTCTAACAATGACAGTTTTGTACTGGTTGAACCTTTTAAATTTTAAACATCTTATCTTATCAATTGAACTTCTGATTTTTTAAATATTGATTAATTCAATTTATTAAAGGCAGGATAAACATCCTTATTGATTTATAAACAAATTATTGGAGAAGTAAGGAATAGATTAATTTTTAATCTTATATCCTTATAACTTGCACAGATTCACTCTACCTTGTGCTGAATAGTAGGTAGGAAGTAAAATTTGAACTCACGACTACTTGCTCACAAAGGCTCTGATATCATATTAAAATTTTTAATATAGATAGAGTGTAGAGTTCATTAATAAGAATTTAGCTTGGGTCAACCATTGTCAAAATAATTAGAACTAATCATTTGAATAGTTAACGCTTACTATTTATAAACCCTTTAACATTTTTATGTTTAGTCAATATGAGATACTCTAACAATGGCAATTTAGTAATAATTGAACCTTTTAAACTGTAAACCTGTTGTCTTACCAATTGAACCTATGATTAATTAAATTTATTAAAGGCGAGATAAACATCCTTATTTATTTATAAACAAATTATTGAAGAAGTAGGCAATAGATTACTTTTTAATCTTATGTCCTTAAACATAATTATTAGGGCTTAAGGTGACAACCAATTAGAATAAGTGGTTGAAATATTGGTTCTTGGTGAATTTGATTAGGGAAATAGAAAGCTTTTAGTCGGCCATGGAGGACTTACAGCCTGTCTTGGTTGAAAAATTTAGGAAACGCCTGCCATAAAAAAGTTCTATAAACATGATTTAGTTGTTGAATCTGTAGTATATCAATTTTGACAAGTTAAGTATGTAATTAACGTATTAATCAGGCTTTAGGATAAGCTAGTGTACCCCACCCTCCAAGGAATTATCAACAAAAAATGATATTGTTTGATTTTTGATTATTACTTTATTATTTTTATTTAAAATATACTATTATGAAAATTTTAAAATTTAGAAGTACGTACACGGAAGTTCTCAATTAAAAATTAATTATATAAATAATGAATAATATTATAAAGATAATAGATAATTATTAAAAGTTAATTATATTAAACTTCTTTTTAATTTATTTTTTATTCCAACCTATATTAAAATTGTGAACATATTTTATATTTTAGATCAAAATAAAGATAAATTAACAAAATATGATTAAAAATTACCAAACAAAATATAGTACATTTAACTATAATAAAAATAGAAACAGGTAATCTTATTCCCAGGCTAGATATTGTAGTAAGTCGGTTCGCCGACTTATAAGATTGACTAATTCGCCATGCCTGAACTTGCCTGAGTTGACATAGGAACAAGTCAAGTGCTCAGACACCGTATTCTTCCTAGGTCCTTTTCAGATTAAGTACCTAGTAAATGGGGCAGTACCTTAACTCGTAACCTACATAAACGAGGCTAAGCCTAACTATGACTGACCAGGTCTTCATGATTCCAAGTACATTGAGTTTTTCTTTCTGGGGAAGGGTGAGCCAACCAAGTACAAAGATTTGAAAGAATAGAATAGACTGAGTTTTACAGGATTGATGACTTAGAGCTGCGGGGCAAGCGTTGGATCACCATCTTCAGGTTAGGATGCTTTAATTGGTTTCGTTTAATTTTGTCCGTATATTTATATTTATGTAAATTTTACATAAATATGTAAATAAAATTTAATAAAATAAAGTAAGAATTGATTAATCAAAACATAGAATATGATCTTATGAAACAATTAAATGTTTTCTTACCATAAAATCATAAATTTAAATAACATTGTATATACATATTTCTCCCCAAATCCTTGTAAAGTAAAAAGCTTTATTCATTAGGTATATTGACTTCTGACTTCATTCAATACCTGTAAAGAATGTTAATCATATAAAACATCAAATTTCAGTTGTTTCAAGTAATACTTATTATTAGCGTGAAAAACGCTTAAATTAGATATTAGTAATTATAAATTGAAAAATGTTTGATTATCTTTCGATTAGGCATGGTAATCGATTTTGTTCAAATTGAGCTTAATTTAAGTTCAATAAGATTAAGAAACTAAGATCGTTTTTGTTTATTCATTCTTTAATCTTTAAATTAAATGATAATATTTTGTTAAAATTTATTAAACTAACTATAATTATTTATAATAAGGTCAAATTAATTATTTTAAGTATTATTCAAAAGTCGATCATCTAAATTTTATTTAAACACTACTGATAAAACTCAAAGGCTTTGTTTAGCAAACAGCGGATTGCATTAGCTATTAGTTGATTCTATTAACAGTTAGCTAATAGCTAATTATATCTGCTGATTTGACTAGCGGATAGCATCAGTTGTTTATTGAAGATGTTTGGTAAAATTAATTGTTGATGTGTAAAATAACTTTGAGATATGATTTTAAAAAAAGGCATGAATATTATAATTCTTACTATTTCGTTGAATATTCTTATAAGAATTTAGATTTTAGATATTTAATTTTACAAAAATTAAGTTTATAACTGTAATAATAATAATAATAATAATAGTTCAACGTTAAATTCTCTACTAATATGATGATATAATATGTATAAATTTTATTATTTAATAAATTAAAATATCTATAATTAAAGTATGACACGGATACAATATACAGTAGTTATATACTAAAAATATTAATTTGATGTAGCTCTTTATGTTCAAAAACTTAATATTAAGATATATTTAAATGTAAACTAATATTATAAAATTAAATAAATATTAAAAAGTTTAATTAACTACTTTATTATATCCAAACTTTAATGTGATAAAAAATCAACTTTGAAAATATACAAAACAAAAGTAGAGAGTAAAGTGGAGGACAATACTATTATTAGGAAAATAACTAACCCTAAAAGCTCCTCTTATGGAACTCTTATAAATGAACTTATTGGAGTTAAATAAGCTAATCAATAAGTCAATTACTAAACTCACTAATTACTTTTTAAGATGATCAATAAGCTAATAAGTTGTTTGTAATACACCTCCAAAGCATCGTCCCACCTTTAGATACTTTGTGACATAGTTCCAATGTGAGATTGTAACAGTCGACATTGATAAATGAAATTTTGACTATTTTTAAAATATAAATAGTAATTTATCTTTTTTTATTGATTTGAATATGATTTAAAATTTGACAAAATTAGAAGTTAATCAACATTATTTATTAATTTTTTAGTTATTGGAAAAAAAAATATTATTTTATTAAATTTTAATACCAAATTAAAAAATGCCATTTCTACTCTACATAATTCGTCTTACAGTTGCAATGTGAACGGGAAGATTGTAACATCCCTGAAGACGGCACGCTGTGGTCAGAGAACAAGTCTCTTTCCGAGTTTTCTCCTTTCAAGAGTTTGCTTATCAGTTAAGATAATTCGTCATGTTGTCGAGGTGCTTATGAAACTGTAGTCTCTTTGATATCTCCTTAGGATCTTTATTACTCTGAATATCTAGAGATTGTCAATGTCAATCGTTATAAGTCTCCAGTGCCGACCGTTTTCTTAAAAAATCTTTTGACTACTGCGAGGCTTATTCACATTACAAGTTTTCAATTGTACGGTCAAACTCGTTTTAAAGATACAGAACAATTTAAACTGTTAAAAAATTAAAAATTATATAATTACTGTCAAAAAATTAAAATATTTTAATTAAAAAACTATATAAGTACCATTTAGTCGATCAAATGATAGTTCTACTCGATCTTAATTCATTTATTTCATTAAAAAATATTTAAAAATTAAGTAAAAGACTTTTTTTATATTTATATATACATTTATAATAGATTCATAATATTCAAACACCCCAGATCCCAAGCCTCGATAGGACTCCAATTACCAGACTGTTTAGAAAACTTTGAATTGGATTCAATTACATTTGTGGGATTGAATTAAATTCGATTTATACTGTTTGGAATAAATCTATAAATATTAGAATTGAATTCAATTACATTGTTTGGAACACAATAAAAATAAATTCAACTACTTCATATGACTTTTTTATCCCTAACTAAAAATAATACTAATCATTATGTGTGTATTTTTTAGTAATTTGTATATTTATGGTATGTATATTTGGAAAAAGAATTTTTATTATTTTGAAAAAAGTTGACTCTTTAATTCACACGCTACATTGGACCATTTGAGATGTGAATTGAATTCATAAAAAAAAATGAGATTCAATTACATAGTTAAATTCAAGTCATCTCGTTTTTAACATTTCAAACGCATAAATTGAATTCAATTACATAAAATTAATGAATTCAATTCAATTCGAATTAGTATTATAAGAGTCAACTAGTATTGTAACATTAAACAAATTAGAATCACACAGTAAGTCTTCTCTTAAAAATATAATACCTTTAAATAACTATGCACTCTTACTTATGTTCTATTTCATAAATATTTTAAAATTATTGATACTTTTATTTTCTAAATACTAAAGTTTATACGTGGCACAAATGTATTATATGATAACACATCGCTTAAAATACTAATCTAACGTAATTCGTCACATTATTTACGTTAGCGAAAATTGTAATGTCAGCTTTTTATTATTAACAATTGAAAAAATTGAATCTTTTAACATTACTTTTTAAATTTCCAATTAATAGTTTAAGAATTTTTATAATTAAAAATAATTTTAAATAATCAAAGTATATTTAAAAACAAGTAAAGTATATTTAAAAACAAGTAAACCTTTCTCGGAGACAGTGACTCTTATTAACTAGCCTTGTCATACCTTTCACCCTTACTTTGTAGTTAAAAGGTGGAATCGCCCATCCTAGGTGTCCCTACACCCCAACTTGACAGAGTGATAGAGAGATAAATCACGGTTTAATCTCACTTAGTTCTTCTAAGAGAAAGCTCACGGTTCTTCAGTTGAGCTACCTTTTACCCTTACTTGACTCTATTTGTAGAGATCAAATCCTTACTTCACCGAAATTTGGGAGTACTCTTTATCTCATGTGTTAGCAAATTAATGTGTAAAATTTTTATCTTGTCAAGGGTCATCTAGCAATGTGTAAAAATTTTTTCTCGTCAAGGGGCATCTAGCAATCATTGGTGAACTATTTGGGATTCTCCCAATCTAGGAAAGAAGGCATTGTTTTAAAATGATCAGTGTTCGATTGCTTTCTTAAGACAATAGCTTGTTGTTTTATTTATCCCTTATAAAAAAAAAACTTTGACGCTTATACAATCATATAAGATATAGGTATACTTTATAGAAATTACTATACTTATGTACATTGCCACACGAATATTCAATCTAAAGAACTAATTATTGTGATTTCTTTACAAGTTTAAGAAGTGATTGATGGAGATAACAAGATTAGAAGGGACGGTCCACGAAGACAGAACTATAAAGACATTATGTGAAAAGCATCCAGACCTATTCTTTGACGATATATTTAGTTGAAAAGATGCAAGTAATTATTGGGATTAATCAATCTAATTGCGACAGATCAGGTTCAAATTCAATGCACCTGTGTCTGGGTTACTGTTCCAAATGCGGCTCAAGGGCACCAAAAGGTAAATCAGTAGTAGATAATATATATTTAAACAGGGTTTAATTTAGATTTTTCAAATTAAATTTGAAAAAAATCTAACGATATTAACCGGTAGATTCATAACAAAAAAAGAGTATAATTTGATGCTAATATTTTAAAAAACAAGGTCACAAGTTATATTAAGTCTGTCTATTCGAGAGCACGTGTTCTCGAATATAAAACTATTTTAAATAAGTAAAGTTTGTATTTTTAATATTATATTAAAAATAAAATAAAACTATTTATGATAATTTTAATTTTATACAAATATTTTTTTAATGAATTTAAACGATAAAAAATAAAATAAGTAAAGTTTGTATTTTCTACATTTTTCATTTTTGTTCATATGAACAGAGCATCGTCAAAGTTTATCCCATTACGTGGCCTAAGATTCATCACACTTTGAAACGATCGACAAGAATTATTGTACAAGATCATGGTTAGGGCCTTTCACATGGAAGAAAAGGACTTGGATGTGAATTCAGTGGTTGTCTTTCTCTTTTATAACATAATTCGGAGGCTGAGAACTTGGTCTGAAGGACTATGGCTGACTGGTCCCAAAGTCTCCAATTGGTGAAGACGAAGACTAAGGATTTCGTTTTTGGGTTAGCCTAATGGAATTGATTGTCAACCGACTCCTAGACATGGAAACAAGGTTTGGCCGACTCTTTCTTTTAAGTGATTATCTTACTGCTATAACTGTAATGCCTCGACTCCACCAACGAGTTTATTGTTAGGATATTTCATATTAATTAAAATGAAAATATTAAAGAGTTTATAAGTAATAAGAATTGGTCATTATCAAAATGATTATTTGTAGTTATTTTGATAATGGTTAATTCAAGCCGAATTCTTGTTAGTGAACCCTATATTCTGTCTATATTAAAAATTCTAATATAATATCAGAGCAGATTTTATCCAGATTATTGATTTCTCAATTGTCTATCTGGATTTCCAGTCTTAGCGACCTGGTCTGACTATCGCTGTGTTTATTTCAAGTGAAAACTGAGCGTCTAATCCCAAATATATTTGAGGGAGAGTGTTAGAGTATCCCATATTAACTAAACATGAAAATGTTAAAGAATTTATAAATAATACGGGTCAACTATTCAAATGACTAGTTTTAGTCATTTTGACAATAGTTGATCCAAGCCTAATTTTTATTAGCAGACTCTACACTCTGTCTATATTAAAAATTATAATACTTATTATTTGGTTGAGAAACCTTAACACTTTGTTTTTCACTTTTATAAGTATATGGGTTTGAGATCTTTTAAAAAATTTAGAGTTTTGTGCAAGGTTGGCAATTATAAGCCTAGGTTCAAAGTACAACTTCAAATTTTATTTTCTTTGTGGGATCAAATTTAAAAATCGATAAATTTTGACAAATTTGATTAATTTCTAAATTTTGAAGATTAAAAATAATATTGTTTTTATTCAAAAGGACATCACATGTGAAATTTT
>JANQBM010000007.1:29027625-29038202 GCA_025594535.1 Erythroxylum domingense | reverse complement strand
CAAGTAATCTAGTTGTTCACTCTCACCTAAACTAATTGTTCGGTTCCGCTTACTGTGTATGCCCAACATCTTAGAAGCAAGTGCTCCTGCTGCTCTCTTAATTTGAGCTGGCTTCTGATTGATTTCTCTAACTTCACGGTCAGGGCATAGAGAAGACTCTGGCAACGTAAGATTTTTAAAGCTTGCCTCTACACAATGGGCCGTTGAGAACTCAAGTCAGATTGTGTGCCAATGCTGAGGAGTCTAATACAGCAATCAAAGAAGAAAAGCAAAATTACCTCTGTGAATTGCATCTATACTGTCATTGATGCTGGAGAAATTTAATGCACAATCGCCTTGATCAATGATAGAATCTGATCTAAAGAATGCAAAGCTGGGCATTGAAGGTACTGGGGGAGACATTTCCAAGGCCCTGGAATCATCATCGCTGTGAAAGGAAGATCCACCAGGTACAAAACAAGGAGTCGATGGCTCGGCAAGGAAAGTAGATAAAGATGATCTGCACCTAAAAGTAGGTGACTCAACATCACAAATTACAGATTCTGCTTCATTCCCAAAGCTGATATCCTGATTCCTGGCCACCAACGAGGAGAATGAACTGCCATGTGCATTCCAATCTTCAGAAATTTCTTCGTCGTCTTGAGTAAGTCCTCTGGGGCATGAACCATCATTCACCATCCAGTAATGATCTACAATAGCAGGTTGAAACAACAGAAACTAAGGCAAAGTCAGATAGAAGTTCTGGGAATAGAACTACCCTAAAATGGGGCTTACCTAAAACCTGCTGAGCAGTAAGCCTTTTCGAGGGATCTGTACATATCATTCCCCTGACTAACTCCTTGGCTGATTCTGATATGTGATCCCATGGATTCGACGGGAATCGCAGATCAGCAGCCCTCACTGCATCAAATATACGTGACTTAGTCTTACCCCAAAATGGTGGCATCCCGCTAAGGAGTATGTAAAGAATAACGCCTGCACTCCAAACATCAGCAGCCTGGTTATAGCCTCCTACAAATACCTCAGGAGCTATATAGAAAGGGCTCCCAACTGTCCCATGCAAACTCTGACCTGTTAGATCAGAATCATTCACAAAAACTGTTAAAACCCAAGCTTAATCTTCAGAAAAAAACAGATACACATAAAAAGAGTGTGAAATAAAAGATGTACCAGGTGTAATGTAGGTTGCAAGACCAAAATCTGCCAATTTAATTGGGGAAGATGAAGATTTTGTAGCCAAGAGAATATTCTCTGGCTTCAAATCCCTATGAACAACCCCAAGTTCATGACAATACAGAATCACTTGCATCAGATGCCTGAAGAGAACCCTAGCATCAGCCTCGTGAAACCGTCCATGCCTTTCCAGTTGGTGAAAAAGTTCACCTCCAGCACAAAACTCCATAACCAAATGAACATAATCTTCATCCTCATAAACTGCCTTCAGATCTACAACGTTTGGATGCCCAGATAACCTAGTCATTATTTCGATCTCGAGTTTAACACTTCTCGCATCATCCGAGGTTACTAATCTATCCTTTGAAATTGATTTGCATGCCAATACCTCCCCAGTTAACTTGTCTGTGCATCCTCTGATAACGCCAAACTGTCCCCAACCCAACTGTTCCCCAAGAACATATCTATCATTCAAGCTGGAGGTCTGGTTTGTGTTCAAAATGGAGCTAGATTTTGCTTCAGCCATACCAAAATCTAGCTCCCCAAGTCCGCCCCAAGAGACAATAAGAATTTTAACAGCTGATTCTCTGGCTGATTCTCTTTCGCCTTTCTGAGACTAAGTCGACAGCTTTCGAGGAAAAGAGGAAAGAGAAGAATAGAGTTTGCAGAAATGCGAAGATTATAACTCAAAACTGTTAGATTCTGCTCCCAAAGCCTTTGACTTTGAACGAACAATGGATGCAAAATTCACAAGGAAGCTTCGTCTGGCAAGTTTTCAAAGAGGAAACACCAGAAAATGACATTCGCTTACTATGACGAATACGATACTATGTATCTGGGCGTTATGGCTCGTCACAGTCAACCTTTAAAAAAAAAACCCAGAAACGTGACATCAAAACCAGGAATTTCATCAAAAACATTCACTGGATCACCTAGATCTGAGGCAACAGTAAATTGTAACAACCTCGGTCTTAGTTAAACGACAAGAGGACAGCCTAAAACAAAGAAAAGTTTCCAATTATAATGGAATAAACCACAAACATTTTCCACTACCCACCAACTACTACATCTGCATATACATAAACAAAATGCAAACTTTAACCCTAACCCACCAACCACATCCCACTACCTAAGAAAACCTGATCCCAGAATTTCCAAAAACCATAACTACCTCACAAAACGATTGAACCCACATCACCAATTCCCTCAATCAAACTAAAATTACAAGTACAGGTATGTAGGAGCAGAGAAAAACAGAGAGACAGGGACCTGGTTAGTGTAGACATGGAGAGACAGAGAGGACCACAAGAAGAGGCTGCTTGGAGCAGGAATTTCAGCCCCTCCGGTCTTTGTGGGCTCTCTTTGGTCTCCTCTATTCAAATACCTGGAGAAAACACCAACATCCACTTAGTGTTGTCCCCTGCTTCATTTCCTTGGATTCAAAGCTCTGTTTTTTACCTATGATTTCAACTCGTACAGGGTAAACTTATGTCTTATCGATTTTTTTTATAGGATTTATGTAGTAACAGTGATTTGGATATTTGTTCTTGTTGTTGACAAGGAATGAGCTGTCTTTCTCCGTGCCGTACGCTAAAAGTTGTCTTCATTAGTTTATTATTTCCTTGTTGAATGTCGTAGGTCAGAGGCTCTGTTTCTCTATTTTTCTCAAGCTTAGTTATAGGTGAGTGCGAGTGGCTTGTTAGAAGTGGAGGAGACACTCCATGACCTGTTTAATGACTCGTGTCTTTTCTTCTTGAAGCCTAGTATTGAGCATTTACCCCTTTTTTCCTCTGTTCCCAATTTATTTTAGAAAAACAAAGCATATAAATTCTGTTTGGAGCTTTTTTTAACCAAAAGAAGCTTCTTTGCCCTGATATTTACTGAAATTAGAATGTTCTGTGACTCTAGTGGGGTAAAAGAAGAAGCTACTGCAACAAGACAAAGCCATAGTGTTTTTATTTTATTTTAAAGAAAGCCATAATGTTGTGTGTATGTATAAGATGATAATAGCCTGAGCCAATGAAAGCCATTTGAAGACATAAAGACCAATAAATGACCGCAGTCAGTACGCGGAAGATCTCTCATCTCTCTCACTACCCATTGAAGCAAAAGAGCATCTCTCCACGGAGTTAGTGCTTCAGGACAAAAGCTGGATGATGTCATAAAGAACTGACATAACCCTCTAAAGGTTAATTTGGGAGAGAGATGTCAGTTGACAATTTTTTGAAATTAATATGTTAAAATAATAAATATTTATTTTTAATAATCATTTATGTGTTTACAATTAATTTTTTTTTAGTAACTACTAAAATGTGAAAATAGGTATTTGACAAATGTAGTTGCAGTTACTGAAAAGAGATAAAATGACTAAAAAATTCATTGATTTAATAAACTATTAATTATTGTATAAATAATTAAAAAGTTATGTCATAAAATTTTAAAATTATATTTAATAAAATAAGAAAATATAAATAAAATAAATTTAGTAAAAAAAATATTTTATAAAAATATATTATTAGTCATATTAATTAAGAGTATAATGGAAAATAAAACTTGTAGTGAAGATTATTAATGGAGAGTAAAATTTTCATCGCAGAAGCAGTTTCCTACCGCAACCTTCTTTCTGTTTATTAATTTATGTAGTGGCACCGTAATTTTCTCCAACTTTCAGTTGTTCACCGCAGATACAAATATGTTATTGCTTTTGAAAACTGCAGTAAATAAGTACTTATTCTCAATGCACCGTAGATCTAAATGCAGCCTAAATCAAAAGGTGAGGTTAGGTTAGGAATTTGGCATTGGGTCTTGCCCAATCTCACCTACAGCTGTTCTGCTCTTCCGTTTTTTGTGTTTAAGGTCAACAATGGAGTTCAAATCAGGTTCATACCTTCAATCAGCTTTAGACTTGGTTTGGGAAAGCTGTAACGGTTGACAACTTACTGAAATCAACATGTTGAAATGATAAGTACTTATTTTCAATAAGTACTTGTGTGTTTGGGAGTGCTATATTGGTAACTGTTAAAACGTAAATATATGTGTTCGACAAGTACGGTTGCGGTTGTTGAAAAGAGATAAAATGACTAAAAACTCATTAATTTAATAAAATATTAATTATTGTATAAATAATTAAAAAATATATTATTAGTCATATAAATTTAAATTATAAATAATAAAATATTAAATTAAAATAAGAAAATATAAATAAAATAAATATAGTAAATGAAATATTTCATGAAAATATATTATTAGTCATATTAATTAAGAGTATAATAGAAAATAATACTTGTAGTAAAAGTTATTAATAGAAAATAAAATTTCTACCACAGAAGCAGTTTCTTACCGCAGTCTTTTTTTTGCTTATTGATTTCTATCGTGGCATTATACTTTTCTCCAATCTCCGGTTGTTTACTGCAAATTTAAACATTCAACTGTGTTTAAAAACTACAGTAAATAAATACTTATCTCCACCACATCACAAATTTAAATGCAGCCTTAATCTTTCCTATTCGCTTTGCTCAAACTTTGAGGAAAGTGTTCAAGTTAACGAAGTTCCAATCTTTATGGCAAAATCTTTAAGTTTGGTAAATTACTTTTACTTGAAAATTGTACAAATGTTAATTTTATTTTCAAGAAATATTGTGCAAATGTGTAATTCAACTTAATGGAAAATTAAAATTTGACTGAGTCTAGGTTAAAAGTAATTCAAATTATGTATAATTTAACATGAATTAAGTATAATTTAATCAAATTCAACTTTAAATATTCACATTTAAATAATTCAATTTTAATAATTTTAAATTTAAAAAATTATTAAAAATTAATTGAATTTAATTTAATATAAATTATTTCAATCAAATCAAATTTAATTGAATTTAGACTTAATTCAAATTGAAATATATAAAAAAGAGATTAATCTCACACATTATCAACTTAATTATTTACTTATTTTTTTTTTTTTATATGTATGTACATCCAATTATATTTTGTAATATAATTCTATCGGAAATAACTTCTTTATTAAGTAAGAGTAAGATTACGTATTATCCAACCTTTTTAAATTTCACAACTTAGCGGAATTTCTAATTAATGTTGACGACTAGAATCATAATAATATTCTAAGTGAAGATATATAATTAAGGATTAAAGAGAAACAAATTACTACAAGGGCAGAGTTGTAATTGTGTTAATGGCCATAGCGTTCTTCTTTTCTTCTTCTCCTACTCTGTCTGCAATCATCATTTACATATCCAAACCTCACTCTGAAAATTAGGGTTTATAATTCGCTAAATACCCAAATCTATTACGACACAAGTTCGATATAGACTGAGATTTGCAACACGATTAGGGTTTTCTTTCCATGATCAGATTTGATCACCCGAGATCATTGATTCCACAGTGAGAGAAGATCTTTCCTTTGTCTCGGGTAGGGTTTGTGTGATTCGTTGAAAAGATGGATTTAGATGCCAACGGAGGCAACAGTCGCGTGTTTCATCGACTCGGAGCTCAACCAGGCGATCAACCAAAGCAACAAAAGGTTTGTGCCTATTGGAGAGCGGGAAAATGCAATCGATTTCCTTGTCAGTTCCTCCACCGTGAATTGCCTGGTCCGACACCGAACACCGCCAACGGCGCCGGCGGTTCGTCAAAGCGTGGACTTTCCAGTGATTCGGGGTTCTCGGGGCCACCTACTGTGAGGAGAAGTTCGAATTTTAATAATGGGTCGAGATGGGGAAGACCTGCGAATAATAGAGTAGTGAGGAAGACGGAGAAGTTGTGTAATTATTGGGTTCAAGGGAATTGTGGTTATGGGGATAAATGTAGGTTTCTTCATTCCTGGAGTTTGGGAGATGGATTCTCTTTGTTAACGCAGCTTGAAGGTCATCAAAAGGTAGTCTACGCAAAATTTGAATGCTTTTTTTTGTATGCAACGGTTTTGGGATTTGAATTTTATTGGCTTAACTTGGGTTTATCTTGTTGAGCAGCTTGTTAGCGGTATTGCTTTGCCATCTGGATCTGATAAGCTTTATACCGGAAGTAAAGATGAAACTGTCAGAATTTGGGATTGCCAGTCTGGTCAGGTTGCTTTATTAGCCTTTTATTATTTTAAAGTTGAAAACTTTGCCATTGTCAAGTTACTTCTGCCATTTTTGTTATTCATGGGAACTTAGTTCTGATTGAGTTGTGATGAAGTAGCCATAATTGTTTATTTTCTTTAACGTTTTACAGTGTGCGGGTGTATTTAATCTTGGTGGTGAGATTGGTTGCATGATGACTGAAGGTCCATGGATTTTTTTCGGTATACCAAATGCTGTCAAGGTTTGGCAAGATTTATATGCTGTTCTGTGATTCATTTTTGCTCAGAATATGATTGTAAACGTGTTATTCAGTATTAGTTTGTAGAATTTCATTTTATGTTTGTGGCGACTTTCTAAAAACGAGTCTTTTGTAGGTATTGAATACACAAACTAACACTGAACTGAGTCTAAATGGACCACTTGGCCAAGTTTACGCCATGGTTGTGGGTAATGATTTGCTGTTTGCTGGTACACAGGTAATTTATTACCCTTAATATGGCCAAGTTACAGATCATATTCCTTTTTAACATGCTATCTGGGCATATCTCACATATGCAATTGCATCACTATTTTGTTTCGGTGATTTTACGTCTTGCATTTGAGAAGTCTTTGTTTATTCATCTAAAGGAGTTGAAAAATCTGTCACCTCCCCAACTCCTCTTAATCGTACTACTTTTTTATTTTTCTATGTTTCTACTTGCCTGCAATTAGTATGTGAAGTTAAGAATCTTCTTGTGCAGGATGGGGCCATATTGGCTTGGAAGTTTAACGCAACCACAAACACTTTTGAGCCAGCTGCATCACTTAAGGGTCACAGTATGACAGTTGTTTCACTAGTAGTTGGAGCTAACCGACTCTTCTCTGGTTCAATGGACCATTCTATACGAGTAAGTTTTGACATTTTTGAGCTAATTTTGAATTATGCATATTCTTTGAATGATTTTAATATTTTCTTGCGCTTCCTTTCAGGTATGGAGTCTGGATACTTTGCAGTGTGTACAGACCCTATCAGAACACACTTCAGTTGTGATGTCTGTTCTCTGCTGGGAACAGTTTCTTTTGTCATGTTCATTGGATAAAACAGTAAAGGTTAGTGGCAAATGATCGGTCATTATGGAAGTTACAGTTCTGAAAAGTTCATGTTTGATTTAGTACCTTCTTATTTGTATGTTCAGGTGTGGGCTGCTACTGAAAGTGGCAACTTGGAAGTGACATACACCCACAATGAGGAACATGTAAGTTACACGATTTCATGTGCCATCTATCATTCACGTTGGATTAAATTGTGTTGTCAAGGGAGAGTAATAGTGGGTGAACACATTGGTAAATTTGGGTGTGTTTGGTAAACATATGATAAGTTGTTTTTTAGCTGTTTGACTCAAATTAACTATTTGACCCATGTTAAAAAACTATTTATTTGTTTGGTTGTGAGCTGGTTGGGTTGGTTGATTCAACTCAACCAGCTAATTTTTTAAAAGCTCCTTAAGTGTAGCGTTTGAGGTTAGCTGTTTGCTTAATGACTATATTGCCCTCCACTTTACTCTCTACTTTTGCTCTGTGTGTTTTCAAAGTTGACTTTTTTTTATCATATAATTATGTCGTGAAGTTTGGAAGAATATAATAAAGGAGTTAATTAAACTTTTTAATCTTTATTTAATTTTATAATATTAGTTTACATTTAAAAATACCATAATATTAAGTTTTTGAACATAAAGAGTCACATCAAATTAATATTTTTAGTATATAACTACTATATATCGTATCTGTGTCATTCTATAATTATAGATATTTTTAATTTATTAAATAATAAAATTCATACATATTATATGAAAAATACTAATATAATGTAGCTCGCTGCATCATTCATATTAATAGAAAATTTAACATTGGACTATTATTATTATTATTATTATTATTATTTTGTTTTGTTGTTAAAGTTATAATCTTAATTTTTGTAAAATTAAATATCTAAATTCTAAATTCTTATAAGAATATTCAACAAAATATTAAGAAATATAATATTCATGCCCTATAATTTTTTTCTTAAAATCAGGCTCTCATAAGTCATTTTACACATTAACAGCTAGTATTAAACAACTAATTTTACCAAACATCTTTAATAAACAGTTGATGTTATCCGCTGGTCAAATCAGCTAAGAGCTAATGCAATCTGCTATTTGCCAAAGAGGGCATTTATCTTGTTTTGCTTTCAAATGCTGATCATCCTCTCCCTTGTGATGATGCATTATTACATGGTCCATAATCTTTAGCTATGATATACCATACAACGAGGCAGGAAAGTGTATAGATATGCATGGTTTTATCTTTGCAAGGTTTTTGTGTCGTACTGTTTGTGGATGGAAGTCATGGAACTAATGTTCCATTTTGGTCTACGACAACGCACAGAATAGGTATATAATTTCTTTCATACAAATTTACAATCAGACTTGATTGGATGCTTGATTCTGCTGACAAGTTGGATTTAGGAAGTTCAATCAGGAAGTGTCACTGTTCTTTGGGTTTGAGTAAATGAAGCTTGTTATGCCTTCTTGGACATATATTAGTATAAGGTGATAATGCACTCGATGTATGTTAATTTTTCTGTTCATTTGTGGTGCATTTGGCTTGGTGTATTTGGTGTGTCTAACTTGACCGTGGAAACAAATCATTTATGTTTCTGTTTCATTGTATACTAATGAGCTCGTGACTTGCCCACCGCAGGGGCTGCTTACACTTTGTGGGATGCATGATTTAGAAGGCAAACCTTTGTTGCTGTGTTCTTGTAACGATAATTCAATCCGCATCTATGATTTGCCCGCGTGAGTATATTAGGCTTTGCTTGTAGCTTTTGTCTGTTTCCCTTTATTCTCCTTACCATTCTAGGATTTGACACTGGAATGTTCTTGTCCAGTTTTTCAGAAAGGGGTAGAATTTTCGCCAAACAGGAGATTCGGGTCATCCATGCTGGTCCTAGTGGTCTTTTTTTCACTGGGGATGGAACTGGCCAAGTAAGAGTATGGAATT
Source organism: Erythroxylum domingense (assembly GCA_025594535.1). Classification (NCBI taxonomy): domain Eukaryota; kingdom Viridiplantae; phylum Streptophyta; class Magnoliopsida; order Malpighiales; family Erythroxylaceae; genus Erythroxylum; species Erythroxylum domingense. The sequence goes on along the minus strand of JANQBM010000007.1, from coordinate 29,028,930 downwards.
GTGTATCCGAGTCATCAGCTACTTCCTCGTGAACAAAATTTAACGTCTCAAAATGTAAACTAATGTCCAGCGATTCGATTATATTTCTTTTATTCTTGGTTATTACTGAAGTGAGTTTGCGGGAGAAGTTATGGGTAGAGAATTCCAGTTTTGATTTTCCCAGTGTTAGCATGTATCACACTCGTAAAAGAAAGTGTTCTGTGGCTCACCTCAAAGTTGTAAAAGTTACAAACCACTTCTCATTGCTTCGAGGCTTTGTTCATCCTGTGTCTTACACTCCAGTAATACGAATGTTGATCAATCCCAGCCTATTTTCTGCTTTGTGGGTGTTTCTGCTTCGCAAGAGATTCTGTGTGCTTTCATTCACTAGTTCTATTCTAGCTCCTCTGCATATATATATAATTATAATTTCAAGAATTGGGTAGTCGGAGTTAAAAATGGAAAATTAACATTCCTTCAAACATTTAAAACTCTATAATGTCTGAAACATGTACAAAGAGTACATTGAAGACAGGTTCTGTTCCAGTTGATCTGCAGAAGTTTACTTCAATATCTGAAATATGTATAAAGAATACATTGAAGACAGGTTCTGTTTCAGTTAATCTGTGGAAGTTTACTTCGCAGATTAAACCTCACCTTAATGGCATTTCATCCTCCAGAACTTGTCCCGGTGGCTTCTTCAACATCCTTTTGTGAGAATCTGCACCTGTGGGTTCGGGGGACTGGCACAGCCTAACTCGGACCTGACATTACCTGTATTGAATTGGCCCGAAACCTAAGTTTTGTTCTGAAATTCGATCGACTCATTGCCGATTCTAATTATTGTAGTCTAGATAGAGATGATGACAAGCTGTAGACATCTTCTTTAACGATCATGAACTTCAACTTGGCAACAAAAGGATAATTTATGACACGAAAGTGAACTGAAATGGTACAAAAATATTTGGAGAACATGTGATACAAACCTAAATATTTGTTGAAGCTAAAAAGTCCTATTGGCCCAGCTCCCATCATCAACACATTTGTATCTGGACCAACATTAGCTCGGCGATATACGTGGACAGAGACACTTAACGGTTCACACGTTGCTCCTTCCTCCAAGCTCACATTATCTGCAAGTTCGAAACAAAGAGTCTACAGGATGCAATACCTGTTTAACAGAAGAACATCATTAAGTATATATACTAAGGACGAATGGGATGGACGACCACGAAATTCATCTCCTTCATCCGTTTAATCTAACGGTCATTATCCACCCCCCGTCTATATGTGTCGTCGTATATATTTATTTAGCTTTATTCCTTC
>JANQBM010000007.1:29004691-29027525 GCA_025594535.1 Erythroxylum domingense | reverse complement strand
TTGCCCTTTATAGTCTTATATTAATTTTTTTCTCCATAACTATAATTTCCTTATATTACAACTCACTAAATTAACTGCGTAATATTACTAGGCATTATTACTGCGCATCGCGCAATAATACTCTGCTAGTATTCAACATAAGTTTATATTTTACGAGCATCCATCCATCTAATAAATGAGATCCACAAAAATTAGATGAATAGATGCTTATAAAATAAGATAGATACAGAATAATGAGAACAAGTGATTTGAACCTTTCTTGAAGTTGTTGACGCCAAGAATATATGTACTAATTAATTTTATTAAAATAATTTAACACATTTTTTATTTCTAAAATTATAAAATATTTTTTAATAATCTAAAATAAGTAAAAACTACGAGTGTCTAACAACATAAATCGAAAAAATTTATGACATTTGATCTCGGATAATTAACATCACTAGAACTTAACATTTATCTAAAGATTCTATTTTTAATTACTGAATTTCTTTATGAACGAGTTCATATGTTACAACCAAGATCATCCTTTAAATACGTATCGTAATAACCCGTAAATTACATGCTTTTGGTCAAGCATTCGAGCATAAGAGTAGTGCTTCAGAAAGAATTCACGAACCAGTTGGATCACTCGTACTTTTGTGCCACTAGTCATTCGTTTCTGTTCAATATTCTGAGATAGTGTTAGGCCTAACTATACGATCTCCACATGCTTCAATGGAATACCAACCAGAAGGCTATTGCACATCAAGATGTTCCTCCATCGTCTCATGTCATCATCCAACCTATGTAAACCAGCATAAGTGTTGGACACCAGAACAGAATTGTCAAGAAGATGGTTCAAAGCTATCTCAGCCAGATCCAGATTCCTATGCAGCTTGCAACCCCTTAAGAATCTTTTCCATATTACAACGTCAGGATCTACCGGCATTCGCCGTATGAACTCATAAGCTCTGTTTAGTTCGCCTATTCGACTCAAAAGCTCAACAACACAACCATAATGTTTCATATCAGGTTTTTCTATACTTCCAAAATATTCTAGTGCTTGATCTACCATCCCACTATGGGTACAAGCTAGTAAAAGCCCCACAGAGCTTCCATGAGTTGGATGAACACCATCTCTCAACATTTCTGAGAAAATCTCAAGGGCATGACCTGCAAAACCATTTAAAGCAAGGCCAGTGATGATTGATGTCCAAGAAACATTGTCCTTCTCCTTCATTTCATGGAAGATCTCTAATGCTTTCTCACCAGCTCCACAATTACAATACATATGTATTAAAGCATTCACCAGATGCATATCTACACTTATCTCATGCTCGTTAATGTACTCATGAACTGTTTGTCCAAAATTGCGTATACCCAAATGACCACAGGCAGAAAGCACGCTGGTTAGTGTAATCTCATCTGGCTTCACATTAGTCTTCATCATATCTTGAAAAAGGTTTACTGCATCAGAGAATTGATTTGCTTGAGCATAACCTGTGATCATAGAGCTCCAGGAAATGACATTCTTTTCAGGCATCTGATCAAAAAGTTCCTTTGCTGCAACTAAATTCCCTGCTTTTGCAAAACCCGTGATCATTGCATTCCAAGAAACTGTGTTCCTTTCCTGCATATTTTCAAAAACTTGCTGTGCTAAATCCATTAATCCACGCCTTCCATAAATATCTATCAGTGTGTTGCCCAAGTAAATATCAACCTCCACATGATTAACATTAATGTAATCAACTACATAATCTGCAAAAACCCAGTCGCTCAAGTGACTACAAGCTAATACCACTTTAACCATCGTAACGGCGTCAGCTTTTACATTGGCTTCTGACATTGCACGAAATAAACCCAACACCTCATTAAACATATTGCACTGACTAAAACCACAAATCAACGAGTTCCAAGAAACCAAGTCTCTCTCAGCCATTTCATTAAACACCTGTAAAGCAAATCCGAAGTCACCCAAAGACGAATACAAATGGATCAAAGCATTCGACACAAAAAGATACGACCCAAATCCAAGTTTTAAGGCGCGAACATGAAACATTTGACCATGCAACACATCCTTAACACGAGCACAAGCCTTGAACAAAGAGATGAACGTCAAATTATCTCCACAAATTCCTCGACGATACATGAGATTACTGTACAAGTCAATTGCTTCGGTGGGTCGATCATTTTGAGACAGCCCACGAATCAAGTGGTTGAAATTTAGCAATGTGGGTCGTCGGATTTGATCGAAAACGAGACGTGCTTTATGGGCACGAAACGGAGATAAAGCATAGGACTTTAAGACTAGGGTTATTGAATATGGATCAGTGTGGAGATGGGTTCTAATGAGGTGCGCGTGTAACTCCTCAACTTGATTGAGTTTCAGTGGCTTCACATCTTGAGTCGGTGAATGGCGGCGACAAGACGTGAAATTGGTCTCATGAAAGACGGATTTGTTTCTTAATTGCTTCCGTAGAAAATAAATGAGATGGAATGGCATATTCTGTAAATTTGATGCATTCCATGAACAGTCCGTTGATGTTTCAGTCTTTCAGATGACCGAGACAACGGTTGTCTTTTGGGGTTATGGTCTGAATTTGATCGAGTTGAATGTCGTCGACGATGACCCAATTGAGCATCCGAAATTAAGGTCAATAAATGAGTTCAATTCGAAATTAACAATTTTGAGATCAAATATTAAGGTTGACCAATTAGTCCAATCCAAAATGAATAAATTCAAATTCGAGTCTTTGAATTTAATTAGATGAAAGTTTAATTTAGGAATTATTTTTAAATTTAACACAAATAATTTTTAATTAAACTGTAAAATTTTAAATATCTTATTTTAAGAATATATGAGAATTAATTATATATTTTCTTATTAATAATATTTAGAGTCACTTTTGCCGGCAAGAACAAGTTAGGAAGTTTATTGCCTAAGCATTAATTATTGAAGATTTTTATCACTTTAACTGAAAATCATCGAAATTAAGGTATATTTAGCGATCATTCTAAGGAACATATCACCTATTTCACTTTCTTTGTTCATACTTTGTTCGAACTCACCTCAACAACACATTTTTTTAAGGCCTTATTTGTCAAACAACGGATTACATTAGTTATTAGCTAATAGCTGATTTGACCAGCAGATAACGTCAAATATTTATTAAAGATGTTTGGTAAATTTAGTTGTTTAATATTAACTGTTGATGTGTAAAATGACTTATGCAGTCATGATTTTAGAAAAAAAAATTATAATGGCATGAATATTATATTTCTTAGTATTTCATTGAATATTCTTATAAGATTTTAGATTTTAGATATTTAATTTTACAAAAATTAAGTCAATAATAATAATAATAATAATAATAAGAGTCCAACATTTAATTTTTTATTAATATGAATGATGCAATAAGCTACATCATATTAGTATTTTTCATATAATATGTATGAATTTTATTATTTAATAAATTAAAAATATTTATAATTATAATATGACACATATACGATATATAGTAGTTATATACTAAAAATATTTTTTTTTTGATGAAATGTAAATATATATTGATCAAAAAGTATGTACATGGCCCTTAGGACATACCCTGACCATAAGCAACCAAGAGTCTTCCTGTCTACAATCCAATCAAGAAGATCGAACATTTAGTACATCGAATAACAAAAACATCAAAAAGGTCAGGCATGATCATTTTTGCAAAATGACCATGCTTGGTCATTTAAGAGTGAACCGATTTGAGAAGAATTCACAAAATCCTATTAAGACAGGACTAGCTACAATCAAAAAGGCTATGTGGTAGTACACGATCCATGGACTAGCACTCACTAATATGGTATGATCCTATGCGTCAACTAGCAGCCAAACACCAGCCATCCTTGTCAGGTGTGCTATCAGCAATAATAGCAAGAGTAGATAAGGGGTACTCAATCGATCAACAAGCCAATATTCATGGCAGCAACGTTAAGATACTCCAATCAGTATCAACCTCCTTCCCTTAGCATCAATAATGTAGTTGCCACCCAGCTTATCTGAACCATGAAACCAATTGAGAGGTGTACGTGTCTGCCTACCCCGATCATCATCAAGGGCCATCCCTCCACCCTCGGCATCAATACTGCAGTCTCCTCCCAGCACGACGCAGCCACCAACATCCAGTTACAAATAAAATTGCAAAACAAAGGCACCCAATCCCACAGTACAACTAAAGAGAGGTTAGCTGTCGACTGCCCTCTGCACATCCAAGATAAGCAATACATGATAAAAATGGAGCTCCTATCATAACCAAGACCACCAAAATAAATACACCCACTGCCCCAATACAATCGAAACAGTACAAAAGCAACAGCAAGTTTCAGCACCCCCAAAGCATAAAAAATGGATAAGGTCCACAAGATATAATTTATACGAGATTTTGCACATTACAATTTTTATCTTTGAAACTACATCAAATCTTGTAAAGGAGGCTACATCCGGTTGGATAGCATTTGTAGTCGTCCATATCATGTACAAGGTACAAAGGAGGGCAAGGCTTACGGCTTTACATCTAAGTAGTGCTCCGCTGTAGTCTTTCTGAATCCACTTAATGGTGCTCGAGAGGGTGGACATAGCTCGTGTCATTCCCAACCATCCATTGATTGCATTCCAAACATCCCCTGTAAAGGAACATTGAAAAAATAGGTAGGCAACATATTTTAGTTCAGTGTCGTACAACTTACAAGTGCGATCCAATTCCGAGAATAACAAGTTGTCTTTAGTGGGTAATCTATTTCTTAGACTAAGCCAGGCAATAAATGAGTATTTTGGCGGGATATATTGTTTCTAAATAAAGGACATCCAAGGCCTTCTAACATGCTTGAGTCGCATCAACTTATAAGCCTTGTATGATGACAAAACTCCATTCACACAAAGTTGTTACAAGCCGACTACTACTTCACTACGCCCTCTCATCTTGTCCACCAGTGCATCTCGAATTAGTGTTAACTTTTTAAGTAGTGACAAGTCTCGGGTATGGGGCTGCCAATCCCATATAGGTACCCCCCCAGGTAAATCTCATGGATCCATTTCACCCACAAGGAATTTGCTTCTGCATGTATATTCCACAACACTTTTGCCAATAAAATAGAGTTCCATACTTTACAATTTTTTAGTCCCAATCCACCCTCTTTACGAGGTGTACAAATGTTATCCCAAGGTACCCTAAAATGCTTCCCACCCCATAAGAAAAGTCTGTAAATAGAGGTTATTTTCTCAAGGATGACCACAGGAATAGGAAAAGCCTAAAGCCAGAATGACAATACACCTTGAATAACCGAGTTCACCAATTCAATTCTCCCTGTATATGACAGACTCTTACCGTTCCATGCATTGATGTAGGTTTCCATAGTTTCCAGCAATATCAAAAATTGGACTACTGATACCTTCATAGGAGCCAAAGGAACCCCCAAATAATGGACTGGGAAGTCCCCTATAGGGAACTCAACCATTCGCAGGATGTTAACTTAAGAAGGGCTTGAGTCGCATCAACTTATAGACCTTATGTGATGACAAAACTCTATTCACACAAAGCTGCTGCAAGTCGAATACTACTTCACTATGCCCTCCCATTGTGTCCACCAGTGTATCTTGAATTAGTGCCAACTTCTTAAGTAATGGCGAGTCTAGGGTATGGGGCGGCCAATCCTATATAAGTACCCCCTTAGGTAAATCTCATGGATCCATCTCACCCACAAGGAATTCACTTCTACATGTATATTCCACAACACTTTTGCCAATAAAGCAGAGTTCCATACTTTACAATTTTTTAGACCAATCCACCCTCCTCACGAGGTGTACAAATGTTATCCTAAGTCACCCTGAAATGTTTCCCACCCCATAAGAAAAGTCTGTAAATAGAGGTTATTTTCTCAAGGATGACTACAGGAATAGGAAAAACCTGAAGCCAAAATTATAATATACCTTGAATAACCAAGTTCACTAATTCAATTCTCCCTACATATGACAGACTCTTACCGTTCCATGCATTGATGTAGTTTTCCACAGTTTCCAGTAATATCGAAAATTGGGCTACTGATACCTTTATAGGGGCCAAAGAAACCCCCAAATAACGGACTAGGAAGTCCCCTCTAGGGAACTCAACCATTCGCAGGATGTTATCCCTTCTCCACCCCCCCTCCCCCCATGGCCACCTCATGTAGCTCCATCAACCCATCCACCAGTACACGGATTGATGTGGAGTCTTCTCTAGAAAATAACATAAGGTCATCCGCAAAGGCAAAATGAGTGATACCTAGTTGCTTACACTTTGGGTGAAAGTTGAAGCGTGATCTAGCCATTCGTTTTTTAGTACCTTTGAGAGGTATTCCAAACATAGTAAGAAAAGGGTGGGTGACATTGGATCGCCCTATCTTAATCATTTTCTTCCCTTGAACATACCCTGTAGTGTTCCATTAATCGAGACCGAAAATGAAGTTGTTGAATTCCATAACCCAATTTACAAACTTTTCTAAAAAACCCAACCCTTTCATCATTTCTTCCAAGAACTCCCATGAAACCGTGTCATAGGCTTTTGTAATATCAATTTTGATCATACATCGTGGGGATATGCATTTTCTGCTATATCCTCTGGGCTTGAGCTGGGTCTACTAATTTCCCCACAACCATAGTCATTCGCTCCATCATGATCTTCGTAATCACCTTATATACTACATTAAGGCAAGCAATTGGCCGAAAATCAGTCACCCTCGGTGTAGAGCTCCTTTTGGGGACAATGGTGATGATAATGTGATTGAGTTGCTTGAGCATTCTACCATTCTCAAAGAACTCATACATGGCTTCCTTGACATTTTGTCCAACCCTATTCCATTGTGTTTTAAAGAAGGCAGTTGTGTATCCATCTAGTCCTGATGTTTTATCATTACCAATATCAAACATTGCTCGTCTGATCTTAGCATCTGTTATTGAGGCAATAAGAGTTTCTTGCATCTCAAGGTCCAATACCTCACCATTCCTTATCACCTGAGGATCTACATTCATCCGAAGGGGAGAGGTGCCAAGGAGTTCCTTATAAAAGTTTACAATACATTCTGTCACTTCATCCATTGAAGAGGTTTCGGACCCATCTTCCTTGATAAGATGAGTGATTGCATTTTGTCTACCTCTCTTTCGAGTCACTGAACGGAAATACTTGGTGCTCCTATCGGCCTCCATCAAATGAGTGCATTTAGCCTTTTGTTGGTAAAAAAGTCTTTCGGCATCTTACAGGAAGTTTGCATACTTCCTTTTGGAATTCACCGGAATTTTCAATTCCTCATCTTCGGGGTAGTGAAGTGAGGCTTGATATGCGCTTTGGAACTCCTCCTGTGTCAATTTAACTTTGTTCATAATGTGACCATAGGCTTCTTTGTTTAGGGCTTTCAAGGGGTACTTGAGAGCCTTCAACTTTGCACATAGTATGTATTGAGTAGTTCCTTCAAATTCCCTGTTCCATATATTATCAACTAAGTTTGGGAAGCTAGGATGGGTGATCCGCATGTTACAGAATTTAAAGGGTTTATTCCCTTTGAATTCCCGTTAATTGAGGTCCACAATCACAGGATAGTGGTTCGAATCCACCATCATAGGTAAGAAGCTAGTCGAACAGTGTATGTTCCGTGCACTCCAAGCTTGGTTGATAAGTACCCTATCAAGTTTTGCCCACAATTGGTTTTTCTGCCAAGTAAAAAACTCCCTATTATAGGGTGCATCTTCCAAACCGAGGGTCACTTTAAATTCTTGTAAGTCTTTCAATAGGTAAGCAGATGGAGGTTGGCTCCCAGACCTTTCACTAGCCGTATAAACACAATTGAAGTCCCCTGTTATCAGTCAAGGTGTCAGAGAATCCGTGGCTAGCCCAATTAATTTCTGCCATAGTTCCCTCCTTTTAGTAACACTATATAACCCGTACATACAAGTCATCAGGAAGTCCTCCTTTATGATTCGACAGAGCATACTGCAATGAATGAATTGTTCTCCTTGATCCAGTACATTGCAATAATAATAGGCCGAAACCCATGCAACAACTATTCGGCCTCCTGTAATGGCTTCAAAGTTATGCCAATAGTCCCATCTTAAAAACCTATTACTCATCAAGTTTCTCAAACCAGTAAAAGTACGTTTAGTTTCCAAAAAACATACAAATTTGCAATTGTGTTGTCTAGTAAGTTAGACAACACTATGTTGTCTCGAGGCCTTGTTGAGGCCTCGGACATTCCAGCACAAAAGCTTCATTGCTTCACGTGGGACGGGCCTTTTCCTCCGTCACCCCTATTCTCAGCAGTTGTATTAATATCCCTCCTTATATTGCTCGACTTCAGATTATCCCCTCTTTTGTTCCTCTAAAGGAAGTGGACACTGCCTTTCCTTTATTGTTATGATGTGATTCTTTATGTTCAAAAATTTAATATTATGATAGTTTTAAATGTAAACTAATATTATAAAATTAAATAAAGATTAAAAAGTTGATTAAATCCTTTATTATATTTTTCCAAATTTTACGACATAATTGTACGATAAAAAAAGCCAATTTTGAAAACACATAGAGTAAAAGTAGAGAGTAAAGCGAAGGGCAATATTATCATTATGCAAACAACTAACTCCAAACACCTCAATGAGCTTTTAAAAAATTAGCTGATTGAGTTGAATAAGCTAACTCAACCAGCTCATAACTAAACAAATAAATAACTTTTTAACATAGGTCAAACAGTTAATTTGAGTCAAATAACTTATCAATTATTTATCAAATACACCTTAAGTTTCATATAAATGTGTGAATGAAATAAGTTAAACCAGGATAGAAATAGACAAAAAGGAAAAGATGATTTCATCTTATCATTCTGTCGTTTCCAATGTTGGAATTGTCATGCAAATACATCGATGAAATTAATAATTAGTGGAATTCAATTTTGGAGGCTGTCGATCTGACATCAAAGGGAATGTTTAATTCTAATAGGCAATAGCTATTATTACTATCAAAATTAAGAGATAATTACATTAAATTTATAAAATATTTATTTAAATTTACCTTATCATAATATTGTTCACTATTTTTTTAATATTAAATTTTAAAATTGAAAGAATAATTCAGACTCAGCATGATTCCCATGCTTTCAGGCAGGTCACAACCTCTCCTGCAAAGAACGGCAAATGGGAAATTAATGGTTTTAAATGATTACCGCGTTTTCAAGTTTCAGTCAACTTGTAAGCTAATGAGAAATCATTATCCAAGTTGTTCCAAGTTATTATCATTCCGTTGAGGGAGTTGAGAGTTGCAGGAAATAACGAGTAGGTCATCTCGCACGAAATTCCAAAGGTAAGAGACATTTTGTCCGGACTTTATTCTAACCTTCTTCTGTTAAATTTTATTAAGGATTTACATAAAAATGTGGATAAAATTTAATAAAATATAATAAGAACACTTTAACCGATACAAAAGATCTAATCCTTTTTATCCACCCTTTTACATATTTTTTAAGTCAAAGAGACATTCATCTATTATATAATTTAAAATTGTTAAAATAATTTTCTATTTTTGCAATTTCTAATTTTTTCAAAATTATTATCTTAGATTTTGTTTAAAAATAATATATAAATATCATACTTTGACTAATTAAAATGTCATTGATATATTGACCAACTCAGTTTTTAAATTTATTATGAATTAATTACGTTTGACTTAAATTAGTAATTTAAGATAATTATATTAAGTCAAATTTAATTACCTTAGTTCTAATTTAAGAATTAAATTGGATCGTGATATAAGAAGCATTTATTATGTTCATATCATATGTGATGTTTATTATTATAAATTTTGTATATCTTACAAAAAAATATTATTTACAATAATTACTAGTATCCATTATTTAATAACTAACAATAACATTTTTTTCTTATCAAATCCTCTATTCCACTTACTCTGTTCCAACCTTATTCTATTAAATTATATTCCTATGTTTATGTGGGGTTCACGTAAATGTGTGGATAAGATTTAATAGAATATGATAAGAACATCATAAGTGATACAAGAGATCTGATCTCAACTTTTTTAACAATAAAAAGTTGTCTAACTAACTTGGTTGACCTCTTTCCACAATCTACTTGCTGATATTTTAGAATTTTTACTTAATTGAAGGTTTTGTATTAATTAAAAACATGAAGTTGCTCACCGGACAAACTTTGAAAACTTATCTTGTTAGGAGTTCATGATCACATACCAACTTGTTAATTAATTGATACATAAGATGCTTCCATACTAAAGAACAACTGCCCTTTATGTTAAACACCCTCATGAATATAAATTATGATCGAATTAGATTTCCTATCCTTTTTTTAAGATTCAGGATAATCTTAATCTGATATACCTAAAAAGAAAGAAATTACAAATTTTAATTAATTAAGAATAAAAAGAGATCAAGTAAGATTCAAATTAGAACTTAATTAAATTAGAATATTTGAGTTTAAACTTGATTAAATATATTTTAATTTATTGATTATAATTATATAATTAGTTAAATTTATGAAAAGTATTAAACACGAGTCTAATCAAACTTAAAAATTTAAAACTGAGATTAAATAAATTTAAGTTGAACTTTTTTATGATGTTTATGATAAGTTGAATGTAAATAAGGTAATCTATGAATTATTTTATTTAATATCTATTTGAATAATAGAGATTACCCATTATCGATTATCAAATAAGATAAATAGATATACCTCACCGTGAGGTTGACCTAACTTTTGTTTCACAGCATCTCTTACCTTCTTCCACCATAAACATGTATAAATACACACACTTCCTATACCCCAAAAACTCTGCATATTCTGCCTTTTCCATTGAAACCCATCTTTCTTTTTCTTCTTCAAAGCTCATGTCGTTCCCTTGGTCCAAGAAAACCATGCGAGTCTACAACAACATAGCAGATGATGCTTCATGGTACCTTGCCATAGTACTGTTGGGTCTGATTCTGTTGGCGTCCATCAGAGAGTGTTCTAATACCACTTCGTCTCCGAACCAGTACACGGTTAGAGGAAGCCAACTTTTGGACAGACCTTGCGATGAAATCTACGTTGTCGGAGAAGGAGAGACACTCCATACCATTAGCGACAAGTGCGGCGACCCTTATATCGTCGAAAAGAACCCGCATATCCATGATCCTGATGATGTTTTCCCTGGACTTCTCATCAAGATCACTCCTTCTAAACCAAGGAAGATGTTGAGGTAGTTCAATATTGATGAAAACAGCGAAAAGACTTGATCGCTCCTTCTTTTCACTGTAGTCTGATGTTTAAAATTATTATTTGTCTTTTTGAAATTATACTTCTGTATTATCTATATTTCTAGATACTATTTTCTGTTAAAAATTTTAAAGGAAGTTATATTACTTGTATAGTTGTTATTTGGTGCGTCATCGTAGTTCAACTCAGTTTTAAATCAGACGTGAATTAATTAAATTTGTTTTTAATTAATAATTTAAAATAATTATTTTAAGTTAATTTTAATTAATTCTATTTGGGTAGTCATGGAAAAATTTCATCCGAACCGATAACTCGACCCTTTCTGATCTAGAAAAAATCAGAGACGAGTTAGAATTTTTTTGACCGAGTTGATCGATTTTTGTCTAAATTAAAATTAAATCTAAATCCGGATTGACCTAATTGGACAAAATATCATAATTTTTAAAATTGGTTAGCACCTAATATTTAAAACAGATTTAAATTGTTCGATCCGAATTTAAAAAAAGCAAAAAAATAATTTTAGATTTGATGTACTTTTTATGGCTTTGTGGCTTCTTGCTATAATTTTGTTAGAAACTTTGAATTTGATGGTTGTATTTTTATTTTTTTTAATTTTGTTGTTGACTTATCATTTGTTTGGTTTGAACTTCAACTAGACAACCATAATTTAACTTTCTTTGTTATACTTTTTTGATTGATTTTACAAATAAAAAAAGATGAGAAGAAGATAGTACAATTTAATAACCCTTTGTTATTAGCTAAAATCGGACAAATCAGTTCTGAATCAGGTTGGGTGTTTTTCAATCTAGTCCGATTCTAAGTCAGCTTGGTGAGAAAAATTAGTTAGTCATGAAATTATAACTTTATCCGAATTGTCCATAACTGGTTTAGTTTAAAACCGATTTTTTGTCAGCCTTAAATTTGGGTTTAAGAACCGAATTTGATTATCATGTAAGCAACATTAATCAAATCAATTAATGTCGACAATTAGTGAGAAAAAGCAAACGAATACATAATAAGTTGACCTGAGTTAATTTATTGTCTTGCGAAGATGATGTAAGAACGTGTTTTGTTCATACCAGGTCAACGTTGTCGATTTAAGAATAATGATAAATGGGTGATAAATGATAATTTCCCATTTCCTATCCTTGACGACAACACCATTTATGATACTGGAATAAATATCTACAGATCCGTTACTAAAATAAATTTAATAAGAAATTAAATGATCCCATCAATATTTTATCAATGGATTTAAAATTTTGAACACAAAGAACACAAGTCATGTTTTTTATTTGACTTTTAATTTTTCTGTTTGATTTAGTTTAATGATATTTATCGTTAAAAATCGATCAATTTATTATTAGTTGGATATTTTTTATAAACTAATTAATTTTTATAAATAAAAATAAATCACTTAATTTTCATTCAACAATTTTTTTAAATTAAACTTTAGAAATTTCAATGATAAGGATAATCTTCTTTAATTATTTTTTCAAATTTTTAGATTTTAGTCAATCTTTAACCAGTTTTATGATGATCTAATATCAGATTGCATTGAAGGCATTTTTCGTTTTGACATTGTTTTGTCCGAAGGGGAAGACATCAAATTTTTTTTTTTTTTGTAAATGTCCAATTCAGGGGGAGATTTTAAGGTATCTTTATAACTATTAGTCTTACTTTTTGACTCAAGGGGGAGAAATTTAAATAATTAGATAATTGTTCATTATTGTTTCTTTGAATGTTTTTTGAACTTGAAGAATTTAATGGATGTTCTTTGAATGGACCTTTTAAACCTTAAACTTTTTGTCTTATCAGGTTTGGTTTTTAAAATATTAGTTATATTAAATGCCAACTAATTTCATCATTTGCAGGAATTTCATAATAGAAAATTTGTTCATTCTTAATGACAATTGAAACATCAAAGGTATTTTCCATGATAAAAAGTTTTGTTTTGTTATATTTTGAGTTTTGAGTTATATCCGAATACTTTAAGTAAGCCTCCTTCTTCACCAAAAATGAACATATAATGTTTAAACAAAAGGATGGTTTAATTCACTTAGACCCCTTCAGACTCTGTTGATAAAATCAAACTTAAAAAGCAATTAATGACAAACTCCATTTATATCAAAGCATTAAATTTTGGCAAAATCTAATGCATGAACATTTATTTATAATTCTACACATCCAATCATGATCTTAGTGAATTCACCAATATCATCACCAATAAAGATGGTTGATGGTAAGTCTCTCAATCCAATTTTAATATTTTAAAAAAACTTTTTAGTTCAAGAAAGTATATCTTAGATCAAATTAATTTACTTATAATTTAAAAAAAAGATTGATCATAAATGTGTAATACGTAACGATACTTTAGTTACGTACTTCGAATCGAATATAAAAGGGCAAAAAATGAAGAAATGCAGAATGTACCTGATTTCAGTTTTAAAACTTCAAACGAGCTTTTCGAAGCTGAAAAGATCCTGAATCTACCGTTGTCTTCATAGGAATCCATCACTAGATCTTTCTACAGTTTTTTTTTTAAATGTGAGTTCTTTTAACAGGTCAGAGATTCCTTATGCTTACGATTGATATGAGCAATTGCAGGAAACTATAACCTATTTATATAGCTTTCATATTGGCTTCTTTATCACAAGACCGATATAGACCAGGTTTACACTAAAAGAAACCTATTTTTCACCCGAATTTTGACCCATTGATTTAGATAATTTATTGGGTCACTTTATTATCTTTATCTGGATCAAATTATGTAATTTAATAGATAATTTATTTTAAAACCAAATTATAATTAATAACTGTTCACTATATGAGAAATTGACAAAATTGTCTTTAAGGGCAAAAATGTCTTACAAAATGAAAACTATTTAAACTCAAACACCAATCGAACTGTGCATATAATTTAAATTTGAGTAATTAATTCGTTAAATAACTTATCTAAAGCATATAATTTGTTAAATAATTTAGTAAGTATACATCCAAAGGTGAACTTTCTTTTCCTTAATCATCATTGAATGTCTTCATCAACTCTTGGTTGCTTTCTTTAATTAACTAGATTTTGCATTAGGGTCAAAGGATATTAATATATTTCGATAAAAGAAAAACAAACTCTTAAATTTCTTATCTCATAAAACCTCCAATTTTAGGGATTACTCTGTAATTATAAGCTTGTACTAACTTTATTTCATACAATTTCATCCACACATTTCTCTGCATCTTACATATTTATGTAGATAGAATCGCTTGGAACAAGGTTAGCAAAGGGTTATGGGATAAAAGGATTTCGTTCTCTAATTTCAGTAGCTATCAATGGATGATTCATTTGTTGCACATGTGTATGCAGTAAGTATACTTTAAATAAGTCTTTTATGACAATAATAACAACTCTTCTCTTCGTTATCAAAGATGGTAAAGTTGG
The DNA here is from genome assembly GCA_025594535.1 of Erythroxylum domingense. Lineage (NCBI taxonomy): Eukaryota > Viridiplantae > Streptophyta > Magnoliopsida > Malpighiales > Erythroxylaceae > Erythroxylum > Erythroxylum domingense. The sequence goes on along the minus strand of JANQBM010000007.1, from coordinate 29,012,823 downwards.
TTGTGTACCTACAATAATTAACATCACAAGTTATTTTCATATTCTTTACTTGTTTTAAATTGTTCTTCAACAATGCACGTGGTCTTTAATATTAATTTGCTTTAGTAGGTGATGAGTTGTTGTTTTAGGTGGATGTATGTGAAAGGACCATACCACAACACCATAATTACACTCTCTTGAAAAACATTGACTTAAAACTGTTAAATATTAATAACATATATAAACAATTATTGAAAACATTTTTAGCATTTAAAACAAAGAGTTATGGATGATAATGGGTTAGTCTCGTCAATTTTTTTAAAATAATATATTTTAAAAATTAAAATAATAAAATAATTTTTTTTAATTGGGACAGAGTTTGGATTGCTTAGGTCTAGGTGTAATTAAAAACACCTAAATCCGGCCCAATTGTTACCCCTACAAAGAGTTTATAAAAAGTTCCTTAGCTTTCATATTTCAATTAATTAGTACAATTTGAATAATTGAATTTAATAGTAAATTATTATGGATGTATGAGATTGAGAAATAAGAAGTTATTATTTTATAATAATTTCATGAAAATAAATAAAAGTAGAATAAGAATTAGTCTGACAGCAATTTAAGTTTAAATAGTTACATCTTTTTAGATAATTATAACCGTTATATGAAGAAGAAAATACTTCTTTTAGTATTTAAAAATATAAATTTATATCATTATTTATTTTCACTAATTAATTTTATTAGAATTATTAAAATTTTGAATTTTATTTTTGTTAAAATTTAAATAATAGTAGTGTAAATCGTGAAAAAAATATGATGATAATTACTAATTTAGAATTTAAAAATGTTTATCATTATCTTTAGGGTTGTTCATAATATTTTATAGACCCTGAGTAAAGCAAAAAATGAGACCTTATTTTACTTTTTTAAATTCTTTATAATTGTCAAGAGTGAGCCCTCGTAAAGAACAAAGTGAGTCAGAATAGGGGTCGGTCTAGCGTGGGCTTTGGGTAAGTGTCCTTTCAGCCCTTATCTTGAGCTAGACCTAATTATACCGAAAAAAGAAATCTTTTATACTTTTTGCATTAATTTTTTAATATATATTTTTAATTATTATTAGTTTATTAAATTGAATATTATTTTTTGAAACAGACAAATCTGTAGCTGTTATCTTTTAGATGCATACTGGGTAAATCTCCAGATTTACGCAATAACCTGCAAATTATACCAACTGGATACTTTACACTAGGCAAGCTCTGTACGACATGCTCAATCAAAAAAACGTAAATAAGAAGATTCAAACATATAACCTTTTGATCCTATACTCCCCTCTCCACCAACTCGATCACCCCTAATTAGGTTATGTTCACCTAATAAGTTGAAATAGACTTCATATTCAATATTTTTATGCGTGAACACATTTTTTATCCAAAAAAAAAAAATGTTTGTCAAGTTTTAATTGTAGAACTTATATAAAATTTAATAAAGTATTATTAAAAGGTTTTCAGACTAATTAAATTGTTGGTTACAACCGTACTTTTTGGAGCATTTATAAAAGAGTTCCTATGGCAATAAGTTCCACAAGACTTAGTTTCCTGTAATTGCACTCAGAATGGACCTCGTCGGGTTATGGAAATTCATCCTTCTTCATCTTCTTGTAGGGAATCTCTGGCTTCCAGGGTTCTGTAGTTCTCAGAAAGGTAATGATCGTTACACAGAAACATGCATGGATGTAGAGTTACTGATTCTTTAGTCAGACTGTTACTATTTTTGTTGATAATCTACGTTTATCAGTAGCGTTAAGATTTTCATTAGTTCTCAGGATTTGTGATTCAGATTGTTTAGGAACGATTCTTCATCTGTTCAGCTTGATTATGCTCTTGGAAAGAGAATGAAAGTGTGAAAGGGAAAAGCTGGTTAAGGAAATCCTGTCAACTTAATGCAGCTTTGTTAGAAACGGAACTGATAATTAATGAAGTATTTGTCGTTATGCAGCTCCACCTTACGAATTTGTTCAAGATGCAACCACCGCACCGGCATTTCTCAACGTCGACTACATTGTGATCGGTGGTGGGACTTCCGGCTGTCCATTAGCCGCGACTCTTTCGGAGAACGCCACCGTATTACTCCTGGAAAGAGGGGGCTCGCCGTACGGCAACCCTAACATCGCCAACATAGGCAACTTCGTTCAGTCTTTAGCAGATGTCAGACCCGATTCAGCTGCTCAACTTTTTATCTCCGAGGACGGAGTTTTCAACACCAGGCCACGTGTTCTCGGCGGGGGAAGTGCTGTGAACGCAGGATTCTACACTCATGCAAGTGTTGAAGATGTGAAAAGAGCTGGTTGGGACCAAGAACTTGTTAACAAGTCTTACGAATGGGTTGAGAAGAAGGTGGCATTCGAGCCAGAGGTTAAGCAGTGGGAATCAGCTGTTAGAGATGGATTAATTGAAGTTGGAGTAGTGCCTTTCAATGGATTTACGTATGATCATATAAATGGAACTAAAGTTGGTGGGACGATCTTTGATAAGGATGGTCACCGACACACGGCCGCCGATTTGCTACAGTACGCCAATCCCACTAACATCAAAGTTCTTTTGCATGCAACAGTGCACAAGATCTTATTTACAGGCATAGGTAAAGCTTTTTTTTTCCCCCTCCAATCTTCGATAGTCCGTAGAATGGTTAAGAGTTAAGATCAATAATTGAATTCCCATTATAGGGACTCCATGGTTGACCAGAAAGCCAAGAGCTTATGGTGTGATTTTCAAAGATAAACTTGGATTGCTGCACAAAGCTTGCCTCAAATTCGACACCAAGAATGAGATAATCTTATCTGCAGGAGCACTTGGAAGTCCACAACTTCTGATGCTGAACGGAATTGGACCTGCAAACCATCTATTGGCTCATGGAATTCCTGTGTTAGTGGATCAACCTATGGTTGGTCAGGGAATGGCTGATAATCCGTTGAATCTTCTCTTCGTTCCCTCTCCTCTCCCTGTGGAGGTCTCACTTGTCCAAGTAGTGGGAATCACCAGCTTTGGTTCCTACATTGAAACAGCAAGTGGTCTAAGCATCTCTCCCATTTTGGGTCATACACTGATCCAAGAATACGAGTTGTTCTTAAACAAGGTAACTTCATAAATGTGAAAGTTATAGTTTTAAGTTCTAATTTTGATGGTGATGTTGGTGCAGACAGGCCAAAGTTCTGAGGTGACTGAAGTAGCCATGGCGAGAGCTATTGAAGCTGTCCAAACCTTGGTCAATATATCTCTACAGGGCGGGTTTGTTGCAGAAAAAATTATGGGTCCTCGTTCCAGTGGTGAACTTAAACTCAAGACCTTAAATCCAGATGATAACCCTTCAGTCAGTTTCAACTACTTCAAGGAACCAGAGGACTTGGAAAGATGTGTTCAAGGGATGAAAACAGTCATAGATGTGATAAACTCGAAAGCTTTTTCGAAGTTTCGTTATCCTGGCATGTCTGTGGAATCTCTAGTTAAGTTGATACTGGACCTACCAGTGAACCTCAGACCAAGACATGTCACGGCTCCAATTTCCCTGGAACAGTTCTGCAAGGACACTGTCGTGACCATATGGCATTATCATGGAGGGTGTCAGGTGGGCAAGGTTGTTGACCCTGATTACAAGGTTCTGGGAATAGATGGTCTGAGGGTCATCGATGGATCAACCTTTTTGTTCTCTCCAGGGACTAACCCTCAAGCTACTGTCATGATGCTTGGAAGGTGACATTAACAAGCTTCCTTGTTACGATGAAATGTTCGTTAGTCATTATGATTCGTTCACTCAGTTTGGTTTTATGTGATGCAGATACATGGGGAGCAAGATTCTTGACTCCAGACTCTCCACCATGAGGAAATAGTGATGAGCTCTCACTCTTGGGGAGTTATAGAACTCTTCCTTTTTTCTATTTTATGATTTTAGCTGCTTGGAAGTTGGAATCCAAATAAGTTTATCATGAAGCTACCAAATCTTAAACATACCCCCACTTCAACCTGCTTTAGCAGGTGGGGTTTATTGGGCACTCAGTGCGAGGGTTACTCGCATCTTACTATGGCTCCATTCTCTTAATATTTTTCTTGATTCAAACTCATGACATTGGGCAAATGTGGTGGCAAGCAGGCTGATTAAGGCTCAGGTTGATTGGAAAAGTTGTGGTCAGATTTTGGTGATAGGTTCTGGTAGAAATAGTCTGATTGTGGATAAATTCTGGATGGATTGGATGTGACTTTTGGGGAAAGGTCTGATGAAAATTATAAGATTTTCTGTCTAGTTTCCAGAAATATAACATTTGTGTGAATCGGATGTGTGGTTTGGAAGACGTGACTGATTTAGTGCGGGTAGGTCGAACCTGGCGATTAGATGAAGTTGAAGTAGAGAACGAAACCATCTGATTGTAGATGAATTCTGGATCGATAGGATGGGAATTTTGGGGGAAGATCTTGATGAAAGTTGTAGGATTTTCTGTCTAGTTTCCAGAAATATAAAATTTGTATGAATCGGATGTGTGGTTTGGAAGATATGACTGATTTAGTGCGGGTAGGTCGAATCTGGCGATTTAATGAAGTTGAAGTAGAAAACGAAACCACTGATTGTAGATGAATTCTGGATCGATGGGATGGGAACTTTGGGGAAAGATCTTGATGAAAGTTGTAGGATTTTCTGTCTAGTTTTCAGAAATATAAAGTTTGTGTGAATCATATTTGTGGTTTGGAAGATATGACAGATTTAGTGAGGGTAGGTCGAATCTGACGATAAGATGAAGTTGACGTAGATAATGAATAGTTCTTGGAAAACTATCAGACCCAAATGTTAGTTTTGGAAAGCTAACAACCCTAACGATAAATCACAGCAAATTTTTTTTTAATTGATTCACACAAGTCACGTTACAATGGAAATAAATCAGCATATAAATAAGGAAAGGTTGCAAATGGAAAGTCACAAAGTTGACCCCTCATTGCACTCCCTTGTAGCTTGCGGCTAGGCATATTAATAAGTCGGGTCGAGCATAGTGATTCGTGCAGGTTGAGATGAGCTACTTTGTGGCCTGACCCATCTGTGAGTTGTTCAACCCGTGACTCAGGATCTGGTCCGCAAGGCAACGGAGGAGTTGGGCTAGACCAAGCCGTTTATTTATTTGAAAAAAAAAAGAATTCAAAACGACGAGAGCCATAATTAACATTTTTACGCCTTAATTGAATTCGTACAGAAAATTAAGTTTTTAAAACAACCAAAATAATAAAGGAAAAATAATATAACTTAAAAATGAAAATAATGAGCATTAGATGCTTTTATTAGCTTCAGTTAGGTGATTGCAACTCCATGCCACTAACCAATGGAGCATCAGCCTCATTGGATGTCTTGGGCTTCTCCAATGGGCTTCTCAAACTCGTCTTAATCATATGGCAATGGGTCAATATGAGCTGCAACCTTGCAAAGCCCAAATGACTTCAAATGGACCTGCAACTTTATGATCAAACCCAAAAAATCATCATCAGCATTTTCCTCTTCTATGGTCGGACCATCTTCATCATTTAGACCCAAGCCCATGTTTACAAGCCTTCTAAGGCTTTGTTGGATGAACCTCTATAAAAGGTCTTGTGAAGGGTTATAATACTAAATCTTAAATAAACTGTAAGGTAATATCTGAAGGCATGATTTAACCTTCCTTGCCATAAAAAATAAAAAATTAGTTCAATTTTGACTTTAACTACTGTATACTTAAACGCGTTAGTTATAATATTGCATAGGTCGATATGTACAGTGCTCAGTATTTATCGTTTACGGCTATGACTACTAAGATATCTAATCTCATTCGCTCCCCTAACTTTCGTCTCTTAGTGTTAGTGTCAACTGAGCAGAGTGCTTTTGTCGTTAGTGTTCTTTCCGATCTCTTACGCATTTCACCGCCGTCCTCAATTCGAATCACTAGTAATCGTCGGTCAGCCATACGACGGTGAATTTATTCTCAAGCCTTGTACACACCGCCCGTTACACTATAGGAGCTGACCATGCTCGAAGTCATTGTGGTGCACAATTTCGTAGAATGTAAAGAGTGGTTATAACCGATTTGATAGAAAAAAAGAAATAGTGTAATTTTCATTGGGAATTTCCTGGAAAATTTTGATGTATCTTATTCCGATTTCTTATAAAAGATATTCAATTTATCATAATAGAAGTTAAAGAAAGTATTTATACTGAGCATGTCCTTTTATTTTGATTTAATTAAATTTAAATTTAAATATTTAAATTCGATCAAGTTTAGATTTGATAAATTCTTTCAAGCTAAATTAATTATACAACAATACTCAGGTATAAATTTTGTTGAGATGCAAAGTCTAGAAAGGTTCTGAAATACGTAATCTTAATCCTAACAAGTAAAAAGACTATTTTTAAATGATTCACATTTACGAATGAAAAATAAACTAAATCTATTATAATATAACTTCTATATTATTATAATTTTAATTAATTTAAAATTATTCTATTAACTTTTTTTTTTGTTTCAAAGAAAAGAAACAAAATTACATGATCCTTCAAAGGAGACTAACTCCCGCTATATCATGAAAAAGGATAATGACACACCCTGTGGGTGCAACATCGAAAGTGGTGAGTCCAAGATCCAAATTAACAGCAAAGTTAGCAAGTCAATCAGCGCATTAATTGCTCTCTTTGTATGTGTGGCGCGTAAAAACGACCCAATTTTGCATAAGTAAGTCGTGAATGTCCAGAATTATAGGGTTGAGTGACATAGTCCAATATGAAGCGTCAGACAGAAAATTCTTTACTATGAAAGAGTTCAACTCGAGTATCATGTGCCGAAAACTAAGGGTCAGGAAAATTTCAGACTCGAGTAGGCTCCCCATTATTCTGTTAACTTTGAATCAAATGAGGGCAAACTCGACCCTATAGCCAGCCAAAATGCCAGTTCGATATAAAAGATGAAGCTAAAGCATGTTCAATACTGACTGATGGACTACAGTAGCTGCTTGAACTAGTCTCGTCGACCAACTCAAAAGCTTTTAAGAACTTTAAGCAATCTGGAAGCTTTACATGGTGTCCCCTTTGGGGGCCATTATCGATGAAGCCGGCGAGATTTAAGTCAAGTCTTGTCGTTGCTTTCCAAATCTGCCCCATCGTCGAGCATGAGACAAACACATGATTTACATGTTTTGAGTTAAAGATGACATGCTTGTTAGTGGGAACTGATTTTTTATGTTCAACCGACCTCAAGACTTTACTGTCCTGACGACCTTTTTAATCTGTATTCATACGTTAAAGTAGGAGATGACTATACCTTTCATGTCTGAAGTAAAATAATCTGTTATGTGATCTTTTCATATTTAAACCTTGCAAGCATCGTCTACATAAAAGGGCAAGTGAGCGACCAACAAGAAAGTAAATAAAGAGATGCAGTCACCTTGCCTGAAACAAGGGCATAAAGAGATGCAGTCACCTTGCCTGAAACAAGGGCCTCCAGTATGTTTCCATGGTTGCTGTTGTCCAGGTGCTATCCTCGGCTTTCGAAAGCCCTTGAACAACACTGATAAGACCAGAACTTCAAACACATCAGCAACTTGTCGTCGGGACTTTGCTGCCGTGACTGCTGCTTCTATTTTTCCCAACAAGCAATTCACCAATCCAAACTGTCTCCCATCTTTGGAAGAATCTTTTCTTGAATTCAACGAGGCTTACCCACAATACTCCGAAACCTATCAAGTTGACGATATACGTGCCCAAGAGTACCGTCATCTCTCACTCTCCAACCATACTTGCCTTGATTATATTGGCGTAGGCCTCTTCTCTTATTCCCAGCTACAAAGATCTGACCCGAAAAACCAACTTCTTCCTTCTTACTCGTCTCCCTCTTTACCTCAGTCCATTCCGTCTCCTGAAACCCGACATATGCCCCTCTTCACGGTGTCTTACAAGACAGGGAATTTGAAATCCCAGCTGCTTTATGGTGGCCAAGAATCAGAGTTAGAATTAGCAATGAAGAGAAGGATAATGAGTTTTCTCAATATATCTGAAAAGGATTACGCCATGGTTTTCACAGCAAACAGGAAATCGGCTTTCAAACTTGTGGCAGAATCTTACCCTTTCAAGTCTAACAAGAAGCTTCTAACTGTTTA
>JANQBM010000007.1:28952963-28976244 GCA_025594535.1 Erythroxylum domingense | reverse complement strand
CGCCACCCTCGCGGGGCACGGATCCGGGTATCACTATCGATATCGGGTTCGGGTTCAGCGGGAGTTGGGGTGTTACAATTTTTTTGATCCAACCTATATTTTTACATATGGAATGTAAATCTAGTCCTCCAATCCATTGTTTCAAATCTAACAAAGATTTAGTTTATGTTAGCCATCATCAGGTACATTTTGTATAGGATGTTGAGCCATCAATATACGAACCCGATTGTGAAGTCTATCTTAACCGTGAGTCAGATAATGACGACGATGATGAAAAATATGCCAGAAAATGAAGAAGAAAGAGGAAAGAATCTAAATCTCTTTGAGAAGTTATATAAAAATATCATCCACCCAAGAATGATTCAGATTTAGATGATTCCAACAAATCTATTGGTCTAACTATTGAAAGATCTATAACTAGATCTCTTCGTGAGATGCTGAAATCCTCTACCTATTACACTAAGCCAGCAGTTCCTGTTATGACTCCTACTCTTATTCTTTACATGATGGTAGTGCCATATAAGGAAGATTATCCTTCTTTACAAAGGAGTACTGATAAATCAATGAAGGTTATCTCTAGCCCTTATATCTAAGCCTCAGGAATAACTTCACAAGGAATACTTTTTTCTAATCCCTCAGATGAAGTTTTGAAATGACAGACATTGAATGCAGTAGCACAGAACAAATTTCTTTGAATAATTGATTCCAAGTTGGAAGGAATTAGTCAACAGACTCATACTACTCATCATAAAGTTAACACCATCTTTAAGCAGATCTAACAAATGTACCAATCATACAAAGCTCAGATTAAGCAACTTGATGCTGAACTTCGACATTACATTGGTACACATTATCTTGGACCTTATTTTAATGTCAAAGTTAGAGAAATCGAGAAGATACAAGGAATTGGGGGTCAAATAGAAGATAATATGCAAAATGCATAGTTTAAAGTTGTATATGGCTTGTCCTATTTAGTATTTCCAGCTAGTATACTCTTCTCCTTTGTATCAGAAGTATCCAAAATAAACTGACTATTCAAAGGTATTCAAGTTCAATTATCCTTCGATTAGACAGTATATACATCCTCAGGCAACTTAAGAAAAGCCTAAAAAGCCAAAATCTAAGCCTAAGCTTAAAAAGGTTCCTGAGCCATTTCCTTCATACATAAAATCTGGACTAGTTAACTAATGGAGTAAATCGTTATAGATCCATACTCCTCCTACTTCTCCACTGAAGTTTCAACTTTTCACTTCTACTAGGAAAGATAGGTAAACACTGTCTAGTGACCCTGTTCATTTATCTTCAAGCTTGTGTGTGTCTAGTTTACCTTCTAGTGTAAACCGTATGTTATCTAATCATATAGAAAATGTTGTAGAAATTACTCATATTGTTGTAGAAAACTATGTTTGCGAGTCTTCTTTACCTTTGTTGAGTCTGTACATTATATATTCTCGTGATCATTCTTAGACAAGGAGTATATGAACTATCTTGTCTACATCTTGTCTGACAGTCAAAGAAATCATCCAGGATTCTACATTAAAACTGTGTGGTCTTAGATCTACAACAGCAGAATAATACGTGAAGTTTGAAATATCAAAGAAGCTAATCTCTCTTTGGAGAGAACATAACCATACACATCTTCATGTAAGGGTTATACGCCTTGTTCTCACATTTCATGGAAAAGGGGAATACCTGTTACAGCCAGGATATCCCTTTTAGACACTACATACACAATATACCAAAATGACTTGATTGGCTCCTTACTGACTACTCTCAACAATGGAAGTGTCATACTGACAATAACACTTGGTTTCAATTTCTCTAAACAACTACAAGTTCAGATTCAGATCACTGGAGAATATCAAAATCCTATAGCCATCATGACTACTCTATATCACTAAATGATCTATCGTCTGCAGAATCATGCTTTGGACCTCAATTTTCCAAATTTTACTTCAAATGCTCTTTATATGGTTGTTGATCATTCTAATGATTAGACTATTATACTATAAATCTTGAAGCAACTACTAGCAATGGAGCTTGAAAAGTTGATGCTAACTAAATGGATCACCAACTAACAAAAGGTGTTCCATGCACCTCATCCATATTTTTTTCATACAACAACTCCTCCGATTATGAAGACATTAAAGGACAGAATAGTAAAATCCATCTATACAAAGCCCAATGAAGATCTAACTGGACCATCTACTTCTGGGATAGTTTTTCTGATCCAAACCTTATTTTCACATACAGAAGGTAAATCTGGCCCTCCAATCCATTACTCCAAATCTAATGGAGATCAAGTTTATATTAGCCATCATCGTGGGCATTTTGTATGGGATGTTGACCCATCTATATGCGAACCCGATTGTGAAATATATCTCAACCTTGAGTCAGATAGTGACGATGATGATAAATGTTATACCAGACGAAGAAGAAGAAAGAAAAAAAATCTAAATCTCATTGCAAAGGTAAACAACAATATCATCCACACAAGGATGATTCTGATCTAGATGATTCCAGCATCAATTAGTCAAACTATTGAAAGATCCAAACCTAGATCTCTTCGTGAGATTTTGAAATCCTCTATCTGTTACACTAAACTAGTAGCTCCTGTTATGACTTCTACTCCTATTTTGTGTATAATGTTAACGCCATATGAGGAAGATTTTCCTTCTTTAGACATAAGTACTGATGAATCAATGAGGGTTATCTCTAGCCCTTATATATGAGCCTCATGAATAACTTCATAAGGAACACTTATTTCTAATCCCTCAGATGAAGTTCCAAACTGGCAGATAGTGAATGCAGTAGCACAAAACAAAGTTCTATAAAGAATTGATTCCAAGCTTGAAGGAATCAGTCAATAGACATGTACTACTCATCATAACTAGACGCCTTCTTTAAACAGATCCAAAAAATGTACCAATCTTACAAAGCTCAAATTAAACAACTTGATGTTGAACTTCGACATTATATTGCTACACATTATCTTGGATCAAATTTCGAAGCCAAAGTTAGAGAAATCGAGAAGATACAAGGAATTGTGTGATAAATGGAAGCTAATATGCAAAATGCAGAGTCTAAAGCTATATAAGGCTCGTCCTACTTAGTATTTCTAAATACACAGCCAGTATCAACTTCTTTTATATATCAGTAGTATCCAGAAGAAACTGAATATTCAAAGGTATTCAAGTTCAATCATCCTTTGATTAGACAGTATATACATCCTCATGCAGCTCAAGTAAAGCCTAAAAAGGCAAAATCTAAGCTTAAGCCTAAAAAGGTTCCTAAGTCAACACCTTCATACACAAAACTTGAACCAGTTAACTAGTGGAGTAAACTGTTACAGATCCATACTCCTCCTACTTCTCCACTAAATTTACAACCTTCCACCTCTATTGGAAAGGATAAAGCCCCTTTAACAGAGTTCATAGCAACTTTTACGACTACACTTGCTGCAGAAGATTCCTTGTCTCAAACAGAGAAGTCAGAAGCTTGTTCTAAAGTAGAATCCACAGGTATTGAACCTTTCAGACCTGAACTAGTATCACAAGCTCCACCAGCTACACAAGCTACTTCACAAACCAAGTCTACTTTAGGAACTTGGTTTTTTTTGATGATCTTCCACCAAAGAAATGGAGAGATCGACTGCAAGAATTCGGTGCATGGATAGATCTTCAAATGAACAGACCTAATAATCCTTTACTGGAAATTTTTTATGAATTCACTTCTCGTTTTACTGGTACTTTGTGAGAATGGTGGAAAAGTATAAGCGAATACCAATGACTTCAGTATATTCATGTCACTACAGTCGGAGCTCTTCTCAGAATAATTCATAAGGAATTCATTAGTGACTTTTAGCTTATTGATAAGCAAATCTGCCAGGAGTATTTCACAATGAAATGTTGTTCACTTGAAAAGCCTGATATCTAGAAATATTACAAATGTATGACGAAAAGGTACTATCTTTTGAATGGATGGAATAATGTTAATCTTTGATATACTTTTATCTCATTTCTTCTAGATAAACTGCAACTAGAGTTACAAAGGGCCATAGTTTCTTTACAATGAGATATGGCTAATATATCTCTTGGAGAAATCTACCAGCTTGCTCTAGCTTCTCTTGGTAAGTTGTGTGACCAACATACCTTATTTAAGAATATTGTTAAAGGTGGTCGAACTCTTAAACAGGCTTGCAAGAAGCCTTATCTTTAGATAAAGTGCAAAAATTAGAAGAAATGTGATTATAGTAACAAGAGGAAAGATTACTACAGACAAGGTTATTATCGAAGAAAGTTTCGCAGACAAATGGAAGGCTGCAAGCCTTTAAGGAAAACATATGTGGGAGAAGATGGAATAAAAAGAAAGTTTGTTCGATTCATCAAGAAAAGATCCCATCTTCTCAGAAAGTTAAACGATGTTTTCTATGTGGACAACCAGGTCATTTTGCACTAACCTGTCTTTAAAAAAAAAGATATCAAGTTATTGAAGTAAAAGCAATCCATTTTGCCTATTCATCCTTCTAATAACTTGAAGATCTTATTGAGGAACAATCAATTGAAGATAAAGATACTAAGTTTGTTGTCTCTGTTACTAACTCTGAAGAAGAATCTTCTGATGATTTGTCTACATGCTATATGATCATATCTGTATAAATTTAAATCGTACTCCAGTCTAACGACCATATGTCTAGATCCAAATCTTCAAACAAGATAAATATGATAAACCCATCAAAGCTATTAGGTTTGTGGATACTGGATCCAGTCGTATGATCATGAAGCCCAACAAATTATCCTCTGAGTTATGGACTTCATATGATGAATATTTTACAGTTGCAGAGGTCATTCATTCAAGATCGAGCTTATTACAAAGAGAAAGATCATAATTCGGTTCTTTTCATATTGTACAATTTGGACTAAAATGCTTAGAAGCAACCTACCCGACCTAATTATTCTCAATGGTATGGATGTATACATTAAAGCCTCACCTTTATAGATCGTACCCATAAGCCTTAGGTATCAATCATTTTTCATGACTGCGAGATAAACTGTTAGAATACTGTCCTTAATCACATGCACAGTTTACTCACACATATCCTCTTTGAAAAAATGTTAACTTTTTCATAATTCTACCTTTCAAAAAGAATGAGGATATCAATCTTATGAAAGCCACACATCCAGGGATGAACCCTGATGATCTAAAGCTTGCATAAGATGAGTTTGCTTTCCTTCTTAAACAAGGACTTATTAAGCCCACAATGTCAAATTGGTCTCGCCAGGCGTTCAACGTAAATAAAAGTTCAGAGCAAAAGTGCGGGTAAAAGAGATTGGTAATTGACTACAAGCCTCTAAATGCATTCCTGCAAGATGACAAGTTTCCTCTTCCAAAGATCAGTACTCAGGTACTATTTCTTAAAGAAGTTGTTTTCTGTTCTAAGTTTAATCTTACAACAGGATTTTGACAACTGGGTGTTCACCCTACTATGAGGTACAAAACGACATTCTACATTCCCTATGCATAATACCGATGGATTTTTATGCCATTTGGGCTTAAAATTGCCCCCATCACTATTTCAACGAACCATGACCAAGATCTATGAGCCTATCCTCAATAGTGTAATTATTTACATTGATGATATTCTGTTATTCTCAAAGACCCATGAGCAACATCAGGCCTTAGTTCAACAATTCTTAGATCTTACCAAATAGTATGGCATTATGCTTTCGACCTCTAAAAGTATCATTGGTACAATTGAAATAGAATTTCTGGGCATGCATTTCAAAGATGGATTCTACCAGCCTGATCCCCATATTGCACAGGAGCTGTTACACTTTCCTGATGAACATCTCACTATTAAACATATACAACAGTTTCCCAGGATTGTTAATTACATCCGAGAGTTCATATCACATGTGGCACCTTACTCTTCATGCTTATCCAAGTTATTGAAAAAGAATCCACCACCTTGGATAGAAGAACAAATAAAGGTTGTCCAACATCTAAAGCACATTTGTTAAGACCCTTCACCCTTAAAGATTCTTGATAAGGGACAATGTATTTTACGGACAGATGCTAGTGACAACTATTGGGGTGCTATGCTTCTGGAAGAAATCAATGACAATCTTTATTATTTTGGACATGTAAGTAGACAATTTTGAACCTCTGTATGCCATTATCACATCGGTTTTAAAGAAATCTTAGCGGTTAAAAAAGGCATTGAAAATTTTGCTTATCACTTTGTCATTGAAATGGATAATACTTCCTTCCCTAAGATTCTTGATTAACCCAAAAATCATCTTCCCAATAGTCAATTGCTTCGTTGGTAGGAATGATTTTCTCGCTATAAATTCCCTATCTGCCAAATCAAAGTCCATCATAATATACTTACTAATTTTCTTTCTTGGCCTAAAAAAACCTATCTTATTGCTTCCAACCTCTCTACATCATTTTATTCCTCTATTTTGGCTGATGCAATTCCCTAAGTTTGTAAGATATCACCCATCTCCTCCAAGTCATTCTAACAACTCAGGTTCTCCCAACTGTCCTTCAGATCCTTGATAAATAACACATTGGATGCCTTCATTATAGGAGTTTGTCTTCTTTTTTTTAGTCTTTTGATAAACAAGAATCTTTGTAGCCCACAAACAACTATGCAAGATTCCTTCTTATCATTTTACTTTTTGCTTTTAGAAAAGTTGTTTACCTTTTTAAAGTAGCTTTGTTAAAGGTGTAATGATTGTACTTCTCTTTTCTAAAGTTGTAATGAGTGTGTCTCTAGGAAGATTTACTTGTATGCCCCTTGCTTCACCTATAAAAGCAAGGCTTCTCCTTCATTATAAGTATGCTGAATTTGACGTTGAATGTATGCTAAATTTGAGTTTGATAATATGAATATGAGTTTGAGTGTTTCTTATTCTCTCTAAGTTCTCCATCTTCTGAAAGCTTAAGTCTTGAGTGAATGTTATTATCTATCTTGATACAGAGACAAGTATGCTCTACAATAGCCTCTTATGAGGATCTTGTGTATTAGAAAGTCAAAGACAGTCTGAGACTGTGTTTAAAATAATTCCGCTGTGAGATTAGAGTTTAATAGGGAAAGAGTGTAGGTACTGTTGTGGCTATTATTTCAAAAGGAGAAACAGAGTTGTGAAAGTGTAAGGTTCTTAAGAGGAAGGCTTGAGAGTTGTGTGCCCATGGAGAAAGGGCTTTATTATCTTGCTATCATACCTGGAACTTGCCAATAGTCATAAGTTTCCTATGTTGATCCACAATAGTCTACCAGACACCTCAGTATCCTATATTCCAACTTTAGTTAATCAATGGTCTTCTCAAAGATGTTGTTTTAGCCTATTGCTTGTCGTACTTTCCCTGTGTACCCTTCGGGGTCCCCAGTGTGGTCACACAAGGAAAATACAATAACCAATAGGCTAAAACAACACCTTTGAGAGGACCAACGACTAACTAAAGTCAAAACATAAGATACTGATGTGTCTGGTAGACTATTATGGATCAACATAGGAACCTTGTGACTATCGGTAAGTTCCAGGTATGATAGCAAGACACAAATCCCTTCTCTTCACGAGCATACAACTCTCAAGTCTCTCTCTTAAGAACCTTACACTTTTACAACTATCTTTCCCTTTTTCAAACAATAGTCTCATCAGTACTGACATTTTTTCCCAGTTAAACTCTAATCTCACAGCGAAATTGTTTTAAGCACAATCATGGACTGTCTTAGACTTTTTGATGCATAAGATCCTCAGAAGAGGCAATGTAGAGCATACTTGTCTTTGTACTAAGACAGATAGTAACAGGCACTTAAGACTTAAGCTTTCAAGAGAGGAAGAACTTAGAGAGAATAAGAAACACTCAAACTTATATTCATACTATCAAACTAAAATTCAGCGTACTTACAATGAAGGAGAAGCCTTGCTTTTACAGATGAAGTAAAGGGCATAAAAGTAAATCCTCCTAGAGACACACTCATTGCAACTTTAGAAAATAGAAGTACAATCATTACACCTTTAACAAAGCTATTTTAAAAAAATGAACAACTTTTTAAAAAGTAAACAGTAAAATGATAAGAAGGAATCTAACGTAGTGGTTTGTGGCCACAAAGATTCTTCTTTATCAAAAGACTTAAAAGAAAAAGATAAACTCCTAAAAAGAAGAGTCCCACTTTAAAGTGATAAAGTAAGGTTGTGATCATCATTTATCAAGGCCATGTCATTGTCAATCTGTTTAAGAATATGGCCGATATCAATTGTAGTCCATTGAGCAAGTCCTGGGCTAGATACAGTAATGGGCTTTTGAATGAGATCTTTAATTGGACTAAATGGTCTGATTGAAACTGTATGGTGGCGATATGTAGGACAGAAACTTCACCAACTTGGATATTAATAACATTAAAGGGATCTACTGATGTCCATTAGTTAACTGATGGGGGAATAATTGGTACAAGCAGAGAAGTCTCTCCAAAATATGGACCAAGAGATGTACAAATATTCGAAGGAGACGAGCTCGGGAATTGGTTGAGTTGGTCTAAGAAAGAATATAATTCTTCCATTAGTTGTGTGCATTCTGTAGACCAATCAAGGGTGGTTTGCCAATGTTGAATGTGATTCAGTATGTAAAGATGTCCAGATGTAGTGATACAATAGGAACGATGTATGATGTAGATGGCATAAACTTTACGATCATTTAAAGCAGTTTCCCATAGACAATGATGAGTTAGGATTTGAGACATGTCTATACGCCATTTAAAAAAGGGTTGAAACCATTATAAAAAAGTTCACAAAAGTGAGTTAGCATTGGTAGGATTAGAGAGATGATGATAGACATGAAGTGGTGATAACAAAATTGAGCAAACATATAAAGCAAATAAA
This sequence comes from Erythroxylum domingense, assembly GCA_025594535.1. Classification (NCBI taxonomy): domain Eukaryota; kingdom Viridiplantae; phylum Streptophyta; class Magnoliopsida; order Malpighiales; family Erythroxylaceae; genus Erythroxylum; species Erythroxylum domingense. Next base: position 28,967,356 of record JANQBM010000007.1, on the reverse strand, counting down.
GACCAGAGATGCTATAAGGTAACATCATAAAGAGTATCATAGATATGATACATTATCTTATAAGGAGTAAGAACTTCAAAATGACTAGGAATGGATAAAATATCAAACTGGAGAAGGACAAGATGAAGGTTATAAAATGAACTCTATTGAAGGAGAGGGAAGAGGTCTGTAACACTAGTTGGAGTAATAGTGAACAGAGGAGAAAAATCTTTTTTGTATTTTGCAAACTTAGGAAACTCCATTAGCCAAGAAAGAGGAATAAAATGATGAAGAGAATTTGAAAGAAACATGTTAAGTGTAAGAGCAAGTGTATTATGGTGACCTTGAATGGAGAATTTATAGTGAGAAAAAGCATCTGGAGGCCATGGTGGATGCTAACAAAGCAGATTTCGTATGGATAAAAAATATACTACCATTAGATTGTGTTGAGCAAAGTGGATATGTATGGTGTATAAGTAGCATCTGGAGGCCATGTGTAATCTCTTTCTACCACACTTTTTCTTGACACATTTATGAGCATTGAGGGCCTGGCAAGCCTGATTTGACTTTATGGGTTCATCAATCTTTGCTTTAAAAAGATAGCATACTTTGTGATGTCAGTATATGGACTGAAAAATGATCGATACCTGAGGCTTGTGGGTAGGATCTGTAAAGGTGAGACTTTATTGCATACATCCATGCCAGTAAGAATATATAGGCCAGGTGGATTGCTTCCAAGCACTTTAGTCCAAACTATACACTGTGGAAAGAATCGAATTTTGATCTTTCTTTTTGTAATAAGCCCGATCTTGAATGAATTACCATCTGCAACTGTAAAGTATTTATCATGTGAAGTCCTTAACTCAGAGGATAATATGTTGGGCTTCATGATCGTTCGACTGGATCCAGTATCCATAAGCCCAATATCTTTGACAGATCTATCATATTTATCTTGTAAAAAGAATTGGATCTGGACATATGGTCTTTGAACTGGAGTACAATCCAATTTCATACAAGTTTTAACATGTAGAGAGAATCATCAGACGATTCTTCTTCAGAGGTTGTAATAGAGACAACAAACTTTGTATCTTCATCTTTAATTGATTGTTCCTTAATAAGATCTTTAAAGTTATCGGAAGGATGAATAGGCAAAATGGATTACATTTGCTTTAATAACTTAATATCTTTTTTGCTTTTATGAGGACAACTTCGTGCATAGTTTCTTGGTTGTCCATAGAGAAAACATTGTTAAGCTTTCTAATAAGGATGGGATCTTTTCTAAAAGAATCGAACAAACTTTCTTTTTCTTCCATCTTTTCTCATATATGTTTTCCTTAAAGGCTTATAGCCTTCCATTTGTCTGCGAAACTTTCTTCGATTATAGGTTTGTCTGTAGTAATCTTTCTTCTTGTTACTACAATCATATTTCTTCTAATCTTTGCACTTTATCTGAAGATAAGGCGGCTTCTTGCAAACCTCTTTGAGAGTTGGACTGTCTTTAACGATATTCTTGAATAAGGAATGTTGGTCACACAACTTATCAAGAGAAGTAAGAGCAAACTGGTAGATTTCTCCAAGAGATATATTAGCCATATTTGGTTGTAAAGAAACTATGTTCCTTTGTAACTCTGGTTGCATTTGATCTGGATGGGATGAGATAAAATTATATCGAAGATTAACATCAATCCATCCATTCAAATGATAGTACCTTTCTGTCATACATTTGTAATGCTTTTGGATATCACGCTTGTCAAGTGAACAACATTTCATTGCGAAATACTCCTGACGGATTTGCTTATCAATAAGCTGAAAGTCACTAATGAATTCCTTATGAATTATTTCAAGAAGAACTCCGGCTGTAGTGACTTGAATATACTAAAGTCATTAGTATTCACTTATACTTTGCCACCATTATCACAAAGTACCAATGAAACGAGAAGTGAATTCAGACAAAATATCTGGTAAAGGATTATTAGGTCTGTTCAATTAAAGATCTATCCATGCACTGAATTCATGTAATCGATATGTTCATTTCTTTAGTGGAAGATCATCAAAAGTGAACCAAGGTCCTGAAGAAGTCTTGGTTTATGAAGTCTCTTATACAACTGGTTGAGCTTGTGGCGTTGGTTCAGGTCTGAAAGGCTCAGTATCTATGGATTCTGCTTCAATTATTTCAGGTTCAACTTTAGTTGGTTCAAGTATAGTCATCAAAACGTGTGCTAGGTCTAATAGATCAGCTACCTGGGCTGAAGAATTAGAGGACGGTTTAGAGATCTTCTTAGTTGATGACTCAGAAATTGTTGCAGAGACTTTAGAGGTTAGTACAGAAACTTCAAAATAAGCTTCTGACTTATCTGTTTAAGAAGATGAATCTTATGTAGCATGTGTAGGCGGAAGAGAGGCATTTTATCCTTTCCAGTACAGGTGGAAGGTTGTAACTTTGGTGGAGAAGTTAGAGCAGTATGGATCTGAAATAGTTTACTCCGCTAGTTAACTGGTTCAGGTTTTTTTGTATGAAGGTAATGGCTCAAGAACCTTTTTAGGCTTAGGCTTAGATTTGAGCTTGTTATGCTTTACTTGAGCTGCCTAAGGATGAATATACTGTCTAATCAAAGGATGGTTGAACTTGAACACTTTTCAATAATTAGTTTCTTCTGGATACTTCTGAAACAGAGAAGCATATACTGGCTATGTATTTGGAAATACTAAAGAGGACGAGTCATATACAACTTTAAACTATGCATTTTGCATATCAACTTCCATTTTTTGCACAATTCCTTATGTCTTCTCGATTTCTCTAACTCTGACGTCAAAATCAGATCCAAGATAATATGTAGCAATGTAATGTCAAATTTCAGCATCAAGTCGTTTGATTTGAGCTTTGTATGAATGGTACATTTGTTAGATCTGTTTAGAGATGACATCAACTTTATGATGAGTAGCATGTGTCTGTTGACTGATTCCATCCAGCTTAGAATCAATTCTTCGAAGAACTTTATTCTGTGCTACTGCATTTGATGTCTACCAGTTCAGAACTTCATCTGAAGGATTAGAAACAAGTGTTGCTTATGAAGTTATTCCTGAAACTATGATATAAGGGCTAGGATAACCCTCGTCGATTCATCAGACTTCTTTGTAAAGAAGAAAATCTTCCTCATATGGCGCTTCCATCATGTACGAAATAGGAGTAGGAGTCATAATAGGAACTACTAGCTTTGTTTGACAGCTAGAGGATTTCAGCATCTAACGAAGAGATCTAGGTCTGGATCTTTCAATAGTTAGACTAATAGATTTGATGGAATCATCTGGATTATAATCATCTTTGTGTGGATGATACTGTTGTATACCTTCGAAATGAGGTTTATATTTTTCTGCTTTCTTCTTCTTTGTTTGGCATACCGATCATCATCATCGTCACTATCTCAGGGTTGAGACAAACTTCACTATTGGGTTTTCAAATAGATGGGTCAACATCCCATACAAAACACCCACGATGATGGCTAACATAAACTGGATCTCTATTAGATTTGAAATAATGAATTGGAGGACCAGATTTACCTTTTGTGTGTAAAAATATAGGTTGGATTAGAAAAATAGCCTAGAAATAGATGGTCCAGTTGGATCTTCATTGGGCTTTGTATAGATGGACTTTACAGTTCTATTATTTAATGTCTTCAAAATCAGAGGAGTTATTGTATGAAAAAAGTGTCGATGAGGCATATGGAACACCTTTTGGAAGTTAGTGATCCTTTCAATTGGCATTAACTTTTCAAGCTCCACTACTGGTAGTTGCTTCAAGATCTGGAGAATAGTAGTCTGATCATTAAAACTATTAGCAACAAAGTAAAGAGCATATGAAGTAGAATTTAGAAAATTGAGGTCCAAAGCATGATTCTGCAGACGATAGATCATCTGGTGATGTAGAGTAGCCATGACAGCTGTAGGATCTTGATCTACTCCAGTGATCTAGATCTGAACTTGCATTCGTTCAGATAATGTAAGATCATCCAACCTGATGTTAAAATCAGGTGCTATTGTCAGTATAACATTTCCATTGTTAAGAGTAGTCAGTAAGGTATCAAAAACGTGTTGTTCTATTATTGTAGATCTAAGACCACACTATTCTAATATGGAACTCTGGATGATTTTTTTGACTTTAGGATGAGACATAGACAAGATATTACATATATTCCTTATCTAAGAATGATCATGAGAATATATATTGTACGGATTCATCAAAGGTAAAGAAGACTCACAAACACGATTTTCTACAAAAACATGAGTAATTTCTAATAGATTTTCTATACAATTAGATAATACATGCTTTATACTAGAAGGCAAACTAGATATATACAAACTTGAAGATAAATGAAAGGGGTCGTTAAATAGTGTTTCCATAACTTATAGGCTTTCTCCCTACTCACTTAGTCTGTACTGAGTTACAATGTTACCGCCGCCAAGATACGAAAATGGATTTGATACCATTGAACACCCCCAAAAGGCCTTATGAAGGGTTGTAATACCAAATACTAAGTATACCCTCCGCTCCATCCCGCGTCAACAGATGGGGCCCACTAGGCACTTCACTGTGACTCCATTCCCACATTGTTTATAAGGGAATTGAACTTATGACGTTAGGCAAACCCAAACATTACCTAGTGGCTCTGATACCACTGAGCCCCCCAAAAGGCCTTGTGAGGGGTTTTAATACCAAATCCTAAACATACCACACTGTGGACCCCGAAGGGCATATAGGGAAAGTATGACACCTAACAGGCTAAAACAATACCTTTGAGAAGACCATCAACTAACCAAAGTCAGAAAGTAGGGTACTAAAGTGTCTGGTAGACTATTGTGGATCAAAACAGGAACCTTGTGACTACTGGTAAGTTCCAGGCATGATAGTAAGACTCAAAGCCCTTTATCCACAAGCATATAACTCTCAAACCTTCCTCTTAGGAACCTTACACTTTCACAACTATCTTTCCCCTTTTGAAACAATAGTCTCAACAGTACCTACACCCTTTCCTCGTTAAACTATAATCTCATAGTAGAATTGTTTTAAACACAGTCACGGATTGTCTTAGCCTTTCTGATACACAAGATCCTCATAAGAGGTGAGTGTAGAGCATGCTTGTCTCTGTGTTAAGGTAGATAGTAATATGCACTCAAGACTTAGGGTTTCAGGAGAGGGAGGACTTGGAGTGAATAAAAAAAACTCAAACTTATATTCATATTATCAAACTCAAATTTAGCGTACATTTAGCGTATTTACAATGAAAGAGAAGCCTTGCCTTTATAGGCGAAGCAAAGGGCATAAAAGTAAATCTTCCTATAGATATACTCATTAAAACTTTAAAAAAAGCAAAATGATTACACCTTTAACAAAGCTACTTTAAAAAAGTAAACAACTTTTATAAAAGTAAACAGTAAGGTGAGAAGAAGGAATCTTGCATAGTGGTTTGTGGGCCACAAAGATTCTCCTTTATTAAAAGAATCAAAAGAAAAGACAAACTTTTAAAAAGAAGAGTCCCATAATGGAGACACTCAATGTATTAGTTGTCAAGAATTGGATGGAGAGTTTGGATTACTTGAATTGTCAAAATTTCTTAAAGTATTCGGTTGATATCTTATAAACTTAGGAAATTGCATCAGCCAAAATAAAGGAATAAAATGATACAGAGAGGCTGAAAGCAATAAGATAGGTTTAGAAGGCCGAGAAAGAAAATCAACAAATATATTATGATGGCCTTTGATGTGGCGGATGGAGAATTTATAGCGAGAAAACCATTCCTGTCAACGAAGCAATTGACTGTTAGGAAGATGTTTCTTGGGTTGATCCAGAATCTTAGGAAAGGAAGTGTTATTCATTTCAATGACAAAGTGAAAAGTTATGAGGTAGAAAGCAAAATTTTGAATGCCTTTTTTAACTGCTAAGATTTCTTTAGAACTGATGTGATACTAGCATTTAAAGGATTAAAATTATCCACTTACATGTCCACAATAATGACGATTGCCATTGATTTCTTCAAGAAGCACAACACCCCAATAATTGTCAGAATTTCTGTTTGTAAAATGTGTTGTCCCTTATGAGGAATCTTTAAGGGTGGAGGATTTTGACAGATGTGGTTCAGATATTAGATAGCCTTTGTTTATTCTTCTATCCAAAGTGGTGGATTCTTTTTTAGTAACTTGGAAAAACATGAAATATAAGATGCCATGTGTGGTATGAACTCTCAGATGTAGTTAACAATCCTGAGGAATTGTTGTATCTATTTAATAGTGAGATATTCATCAGGAAAGTGTAATAGCTCTTGTACAGTATGTAGACTAGGTTGATATAATTCATCTTTGAAATGCATACCCAGAAATTCAATTTTGTTAGTACCAATGATGCTTTTAGAGGTGGAAAGCATAATGCCATACTATTTAGTAAGATCCAAGAATTGTTGAAGTAAGGCCTGATGTTCCTTATGGGTCTTTGAAAGTAAGAGAATGTCATCAATGTAGATTATTGTCCTTTTAAGGATAAGCTCACAAATCTTGGTCATGGTTCGTTGAAATAGTGATGGCACGATTTTAAGCCCAAATGGCATAACAGTCTATTGATATTATGCATTAGGAATGCAGAGTGATGTTTTGTCTCGCTCAGTGGGTGAACACCCAATTGCCAAAATCCTGTTTAAAATCAAACTTAGAAAAGATAACAACTTCTTTGAGAAACAGTACCTATGCACTAATTTTTGGAAGAGTAAACTTGTCATCTTACAGGAATGCATTCAGAGGCTTGTAGTAAATTACCAATCTCTATTTCCCATGCTTTTTCTATGAACGTTTATTTACATAGAATGCCTAGCAAGCTCAATCTAACTTTGTGGGCTCAATAAGTCCTTGCATCAGAAGGATGGCACATTCATCTTGTGTAAGCTTTAAATCATCAGGGTTCATCCTTGGATGTGTGGCTTTTGTAGGATTGATATCCTCATTCTTTTTTAAAGGTAGACTTATGAAAAGGTTAGCATTTTTTCAAATAGGATATGGGTGAGTAAATTGTGCATGTGATTTAGGATAGTATTCCAATAGTTTATCTCGAAGTGATGCATACGACGTAGGAATTTGAAAAAGTTCAAAAACATTTTTTATTTCAGTGTATAGATTGAAAAATGATCGATACATGAGACCTATGGGTAGGATTTGTAAAGGTAAGGCTTTACTATATACATCCATGTTAATGAGAATATCTGGGCTAGGTATATTGGTTCCTAATACTTTAGTCTAAACTGTACACTGTGGAAAGAATCGAATTCCTATCTTTCTTTTTATAATAAACCTGATCTTAAATCAATTACCATCTGTAGCTATGAAGTATTCATTATGTGAAGTCCATGACTCAGAGGATAATATGTTAGGCTTCATGATCTTACGACTGGATCCAGTATCCATAAACCTAATAGCTTTGATGGGTCCATCATATTTATCTTGTCTGAAGCTTTGGATCTGGATATATGGTCTTTGAACTGGAGTACGATCTAACTTCATACAGATCTGTTGTTGTAGCATATATAAAGAATCATTAGATGATTCTTCTTCAGAGGTCGTAATAGAGACAACAAACTTTGTACCTTCATCTTTAGTTGATTATTCCTCCATAAGTTCTTCAAAGTTATTGGAAGGTTGAATAGGCAAAATAGATTTCGTTTCCTTCAATAACTTGATATCTTTTTTGCTTTTGTGAGGACAAGTTCATGCAAAATGACCTGGTTGTCCACAGAGATAACATTGTTCAGCTTTTTAAGAAGGATGGGATCTTTTCTTGAAGAACCGAACAAACTTTCTTTTTATTCCATGTTTTCCTTAAAGGCTTCTGGCCTTCCATTTGTATGCGAAACTTTCTTCGATGATACGCTTGTCTGTAGTAATCTTTCTTCTTGTTACTAAAATCACATTTCTTCTGATCTTTGCACTTAATCTAAAGATAAGGCTTCTTACAAGCCTGTTTGAGAGTTGGACCACCTTTAACGATATTCTTAAATAAGGTATGTTGGTCACATAACTTATCAAGAGAAGTTAGAGCAAGTTAGTAGATTTCTTAAAGAGATATATTAGCTATATCTTATTGTAAAGAAATTATGGCCCTTTGTAACTCTAGTTGTAGTTGATATAGAAGGGATGAGATAAAAGTATATCGAAGATTAACATCATTCCATCCATTCAAGAGATATTACCTTTTCGTCATACATTTGTAATGCTTTTGGATATCACGCTTGTTAAGTGAACAACATTTCATTGCAGAATACTCCTGATGGTTCTGCTTATCAATAAATTGAAAGTCACTAATGAATTTCTTATAAATTATTCGAAGAAGAGCTTCGATTGTAGTGACTTGAATATACTAAATTCGTTGGTATTCGCTTATACTTTGCCACCATTCTCACAAAGTACTAATGAAATGAGAAGTTAATTCAAACAAAACATCCAGTAAAGGATTATTAGGTCTGTTCATTTGAAGATCTATCCATTCACCGAATTCATGCAGTCAATCTCTCCATTTCTTTGGTGGAAGATCATCAAAATTAAACCAAGGTCCTGAAGTAGGCATGGTCTGTGAAGTAGCCTGTATAGTTGGCTGAGCTTGTGGTACTAGTGCGGGTATGAAAGGTTTAGTACCAGTGGATTCTGCTTCACTTACTTCAGGAGTATGGATCTATAACGGTTTACTTCACTGGTTAACTAGTTCAAGTTTTATGTATGAAGGTGATGGCTCAGGAACCTTTTCAGGCTTAAGCTTAGATTTTGGCTTTTTAGGCTTTGCTTGAGCTGCTTGAGGATGCATATACTATTTAATCAAAGTATAATTGAACTTGAATACCTTTGAATAGTCAGTTACTGCTAAATAATTCTGATACAAAGGAGGAGTGTATACTGGCTATTTATCTGGAAATACTGAAGAGGACAAGCCATATATAGCTTTAGACTGTGCATTTTACATATCAGCTTCCATTTGTTACACAATTCCTTGGATCTTCTTAATTTCTTGAACTTTGATATCAAAATTAGGTCCAAGATAATGTGTAGCAATGTAATGTCGAAGTTCAATATCAAGTTGTTTAATCTGAGCTTTGTATGATTGGTACATTTGTTAGATTTGCTTATACACGTCGTCCACTTTATGATGAGTAACATGTGTTTGTTAACTGATTCCATCAAGATTAAAATCAATCATTCTAAGAACTTTGTTCTGTGTTATTGCATTCGATGTCTGCTAGTTCACAACTTCATCTGAGGAATTAGAAACAAGTGTTCCTTGTCATGTTATTCCTGAGGCTCGGGTATAAGGGCTAGAGATAACCCTCATTGATTCACCAGTACTCCTATGTAAAGAAGGAGAATCTTCCTCATATGGCACTTCCATTATGCACGGAATAGGAGTAGGAGTCATAACAGAAACTGCTGGCTTTATTTGATAGCTAGAGGATTTCAGCATATCATGAAGAGATCTAGGTCTGGAACTTTCTATAGTTACACTAATAGATTTGCTGGAATCATTTAGATCAGAATCATCCTTATATGGATGATATTGTTGTATAGCCTCGCAACGAGATTTAGAATTTTTCTTCCATCTTCTGCGTCGTCTGGCATACCGTTCATCACTTCACAATCGGGTTTGTATATAGATGGGTCAACGTCCCATGCAAAATGTCCACAATGATGGCTAACATAAACTGGAAAATATGGGTTAGATAAGAAAAATAGCACCAGAAGTAGATGGTCCAGTTGGATCTTTGTTAGGATTTGCATAGAAGGACTTAACAGTTCCATCCTTTACTGTCTTCATAATCGAAGGAGTTGTTGTATGAAAATAGTGTCGATGAGGCACATGGAACACCTTTTGGTAATTGGAGATCCATTCAGTTAGCATCAACTTTTCAAGCTCCACTATTGATAGTTGCTTTGGGATCTGGAGAATAGGAGTTTGATCATTAGAATGATCGACAATCATGTAAAGTGCATCTGAAGTAGAATTCAAAAAATTAAGGTCCAAAGCATGATTTTGCTAATGATAGATCATCTGGTGATGTAGAGTAGCCATGATGGCTGTAGGAACTTGATCTGCTCCAGTGATCTAGATCTGAACTTGTAGTCGTTCAGATAATGTAGGATCATTCAACCTAATGTTGAAATCAGGTGTTATCATCAGTATGATACTTCCATTGTTGAAAGTAGTCAGTAAGGTACTAATCAAGGCATTTTGGTACGTTGTGTAGGCAGTGTCTAGAAGAGATATCCTGATTGTATCAGGTATTCCTTTTCTTCCATGAAGTGTGAGAACAAGACGTATAGCCCCTATATGAAGAGGTGTATGATTGTGTCCTCTCCAAAGTGAGATCAGCTCCTTCGGTATTTCAAGCTTCAGGTATTGTTCTGCTATTGTTGATCTAAGAACACACTGCTCCAATCTGAAAATCTAGATGTTTTCCTTGACCTTTGTGTGAGACGTAGACAAGATAGTATGCATACTCCTTTTCTAAGAATGATCACAAGAATATATACTGACAGACTCAACAAAGATAAAAAAGACTCACAAACATGATTTTCTATAGGAACATGATTAATTTCTACTAGGTTTTCTATATGATTAGAAAACAAAAGCTTTACACTAAAAGGCAAACTAGATATAGACAAACTTGAAGATAAATGTATTAGACAGTGTTTCCATTGTACCTCAGTATAGGCTAAGTGAGTAGGGAGAGAGTTTATAAGATATGGAAACATTGTCTATTATAGGGAGCAAAGAACTCTTACAGAATTCAATTAACCCCAATTTGGTTGGGGAAATCATCATCCTTATATGAATCCATACACTTCTGGGTGCAAATCCACCCCGAATTCTATTGGTCCAACAATGTAGGGAATTATTTAGGACATTAAGACCTAGTTAAATTTCAATATGATGAATACAGTTCATAGGATTCCAAGCTAGAAAAAATCATGGATAAGCTCACGGCTATGGAAGAGAACTCAAAGTGGTTGGAAAAGAAGTTTGAATAAGTAACAGAAGATCATGCATCTTCTATTCACAATCTGGAGGTTCAAATAGGCCAACTTTCCAGGGAATTTTGTAAGTAAATTGTGGAAAACTATCTGCGCAGCATGAAAGTAAATTCAATTGAGCCATGTTAGGCTATTGTACTTAGGATGGGGTAGAGTTAGAAGAATTAGCGAGAAATCAAGCTGATCCCGACCTTATAGAAGACCAAAAACTCAAGAAAAAGGATGAAGGAAAGGATGAAAACCCTTTATACTATCTGCCAAATCTTAGTACACCATGTTTGAACATCAAAAATTATAGGATAGATGTCTATGCAAAAATCTTCTGAAAAACAAAAGGGTGAAGAACAGATGACAATAGACATCGAATTTGAAGAAAGTATGGAAGTCTCTATTCGGGAAGTAGAAAAAGCTGAGGAAACGAAGGTGATTATCGAAGAAAAGAGAAACTCACCTTCTTACCAGACAAATTGTTAGATTCGATGGAAGATTTAGGGAGTTTTGTTATGCCCTATTTTATTGACAATTTGTTAGAAAAAAGGACATTACTAAGCTTAGTTGGTTTTCTCAACTTTATTGATATTGTCCTTATGATCATTTTGCAATTTGTAGCTTACTTACAGGCTACAAAAATGATGTTGAATGAGAAGGGTGGAAGCAAGTCGCTCATAATTGATCCTGGCTGAGTCTTAAATGATGAAGGTCAAGCTAACAACCATAAATTAGCACGTTTAGTAGTTATATTTAAATTGTTATGTAGTTAGGTTTGTTTTAAATTATTAAATAAGTCTTGAATGATTTGGATCAGTTTGGAGTGCTAATTCTTTTGCTTTCTTGAATCACTTATAAGATAGGGAAATACTCTCGATGTCAAGCAGATTTGGTCTCAACACTATCGCCATCACCTCCTCCATCTCTATAGGATTTATGTCTAACCTAATTTTTTCGTTCATTTATTTTTCTTTTTCAAATTAGCCTTCAGCTCTATTTTTTATGTTATTTTATTTTCTTTTCTGTCTACTTTAATTTTCTATTTTTTTCTTATCCTTTATGTGTTTTGTTTGCTCTCTTCTCACATTGAGGACAATGGGTTGTTCAAGTGTGGGGAGGGGTTATGTATTTTGTTTTGTATGTGATTTTGCATATGGTATGATAATGTTAGGTTGTATTTTGTGAAATGTATGAATGTGTCAATGGCTTAGATGAAGTGAAATTTATTTAATTTTAAACATAGTCAGTAGGTTGTAAATGATCATTAGCTCGCAAAGTTAGTGAATTAGGATTCTTTTGATAAATATACAACTTAATTAGGACTTAGTGTAAATTTAGCACCCTCTAGGTTGTCACATTCATTCATAATTTGAGGCTCTTTAATTTAATTAGCTTAAATAGTATTTTTCATAAAAACAAATAGCTAAAAATGACAAAATAGGTTAAAAATTTTTATTTTTTGTTAATAAATCACTATTATGCTGACCTTCAAGTTATGAATAGAACTAGTAGCTAGTTGAAAATGTGATAATAGCTGAGTAACTAGATCTACAAGCTTCACAAATGTGTGCCTTCATGTCAAAAGGCTATAATGACATTTTAACTAACCTGTCTAATAAAAGGACTTAGTCGAGTAACTGGATACATTCGTCACCAATGTTTGCCTCCGAGTAAAAGACTAAGTAGATGTTTAAAAATTTTAAAAAAAGGTTTTTGAAATAAAACCTGCCGGACTTGCAATAAGCTTGAATTTTCATGAAAATGTACTTAGGAACAGTTATAGAGTTTGAAGGACCAAAGAATTATTAATATGTGTGTACAATTTAAAAGGGTAAATAAATTGACACTTAAATCTCGATTAATTTGTATATTTAGTTGAAAGCCTTTAGATATAGATTTTGGTTGTTAATGATTAGATATAACTTGTTAGATTGTGTTCAAGATTAAATTTATTTCATGAAGTCGAAGCCATTGCCTCGTTTTTGCATTATGTGTGTTGTATGTTTGTTATATTGTTTGCTTGAGGACAAGCAAACGTTTAAGTGTGGGGATATTGATAGTTGTGATTTGCATTTTAGGGTGTAATTTGTTAGGCATTTAGTGTGAATTTGAGTGTTGAGTATGTATTTATGGTTTAATTGTGTTAGTTTATGTGTTTAAGTGTTTTCATAGGTTAGTATGAGTCTTTAAGCTTAATTGTTATATGTTTTAAGTACCTTGATGTATTTATTAGTGTTTCAGGGTAAGAAGTTGCGAAGGTTTTTGAGCCAAAAACATAGGCCACGATTATGAGAGAGAGGGACGAACCACGGCAACTAGACCACGATCGTGCGCTTTGGGCACAGTCGTGACAGAGAGCTTAGACGAGCTAAAGCAAAAACTCGAGTTTTACAAGATTTTTTTGACTGTTTCGACCCCGACTTAAACCTAGGGCATCTTAAATATAAATACATCATAAAGGGATAGAACAACAGTTTTGGAGAGTCTGAAAAGAGAGCATTCACGTCAACCACATTCTAGAAAAACCTAGAGAGTTATCAAGAGATTGAGGAAGGAGACAAAGGAAAAGAAACATAAAGAAGAAGCTTGACGTGACATACTTCCCAGAACAAGTGGTTTCCTACTTTTGCTACCTCTGCGATTCCGTTCCCGATGTATTTTCTGGTTATTTCAATTTTATTCATGTATATAGAATTGAAATAGGTGTTAAGAATAGGTTGTGTTGAATGTTAAGTTTTTGATTATACTTACCTTTTGGATTTTGATTTTTGAGACTATTAAAGTTTGATTGATTTTAATTTTTTATTACTTTAATTGTGATTTAATTCTGCTCTTAATAACTTGGCAATAGATGAGAGGGTGAATCAACTGAAAATAATCAAATTAGGCTAACGAGATATAGGTGATTTGATAGGTATAGAATTGAATCAAACTGGTAGAATCGTGTAACGAGAGATCTAGCATAGGTTCCTGTTAGGTTATTAGACAATTTAGAATTAATTTAGGTTTTTGGGTCAATTGTAAATCGAGAGATCACAATTCCATAATTTAAATTATGAATTATCAATTAGGGTTAAGAATTATAACTCGAGAGAGAGTAATTCACCCTAGGACTATCTAAACCCATTAATTCAATAATTTCACAACTGATTAGGTTTTCGTTAATTTCGGATTAAAACCCCCTTTCTCTCACTCGATGGTTTCTAGGTTGGTTTTGGGATTGGTTTTTGTGACTTGCTATCTTGATTAGATTTCTTCAATTCAATTAAATTAATTATTTGATTGGTTTATTTTCTTCATTAGTTATTTATTTTGAATTATTGTAGTTTAGTACGACCTTAGATTTTAGGACTAGCTTAGCCCTCCTCGTGGGA
>JANQBM010000007.1:28879875-28894587 GCA_025594535.1 Erythroxylum domingense | reverse complement strand
TGATGCCATGTGGAGTAATTATAGTAATCGCACGTAACGCTCCCATATCATAGGATATGTACCGGAATGACCTACGGACGTCCTGGTGCGTACCCTGCGGTAAGGGGGTGTTACATATTGTTGAGGGTAATGCTTTATCAAGTTCTTCTATCCTCTTGGTTCTTTTTTTATAAACTATAAATCCTTTGCACATAGTGTTGTATCCCAAAAATTAGCTTCATCAGATCATGCATCAAAATTTCCAAGATTGTAATTATCATTGTTTAAAACAAAGCACTTGCAACCAAAAGGCTGAAAGTAAGAAACATTCAATTTTTTTCCTTTCCATAGCTCTAGGTGGTCTTTTTGAGAATTGGCCTTATAAGACAACTTGTTAAAAATGTAACAGGCAGTCGATACAACTTTTGCCCAATATTCATGAGGTTATAAATTGCTCTCACACAATATGGTCTTGGCCATATCAACAAAGGTCCTGTTTTTTCTTTCAATAATAACTCAATTTTGCTACGAAGTCCTTGGACATGAGAAATTATGAGTTATGCCATTATTATCACATAAATCTTCAAATTTTATGTCATCAAATTTTCCTCGATGATCACTTTGAATTGAAGTAATGCAGTACCCTTTATCAATTTAAATTTTTCTACAAAACTTCTCAAAGACTTCAAAAGCATCATCCTTATTTGCTATAAAATAAATCCACGTAAATCTAGAGTAATCATCTATAATAACAAAACCATAATGTTTACCACCAAAGTTTTGAGTTCTGGTAGGACCAAATAATCCATAAGCTCAAGAAGTTGGTTGGTAGATACAACATTCTTGGGTGGAAATATAACATTCCATTTCTATATTAAGGGTTAGAACCATAGATTTCTGTAAAAGAAAAATAACAATGAGAGACTAGAAAAATACATTTCATACTCATGTATAACAGTAGTATATACACACGTGAATTTGATTGTTTTACACACATTTCAATGACTATACATGCACTCATTTGACATTTTCCGGATATAATTAATACTTAATGTGAGTATGATGTGAATTGTGGATTATGTGTCTTAAAAATTGAGTTGGTATGTATAATCAGTAATTTAAATTTTGTGGTGAAATATTAAAAATTTATGGTAATTATGAGTATTTTTGGACTAAGAAAAATGTCAAGCGGCAGAACAATTGATAAATATTAGTAGAAATAAATATCGAATGGTAGTAGAAATTTTGGATAAGTGACATTAAGATTTAATGACAAGTTTCATTGAAAATTAAGATACAATTGGAGTAGAAATTGGAGATGAATAGACTAGTTAAATAAGAGAACTAAATGGAGAACTATACAAAATGGACATGTGGTAAGTGACAAGTGTGACTTGCGATGCCATTCATTCACCTACGATTTTTCTCCCAAATCAAAGACCATTTTAATTGTTTTGGTCTCTTGCTTTCTTCTTTTCTTCATCTTCTTCTTCTTCTTTCTTTTCTATCATTCACGACACTCTCTTTTCTCCAACCATCAATGTTAAGCTTTGTTATTATTCTTCACCTTGCCACTCTATATGTTCATGCCTTCACCTTGATGATGAAAGCCAACCTTTTTCCTCCCTACAATGGTAATGATCGTGTGGTTCAAGGAAAGCTAGGATTAAGTGAAATTTTGTAGATCTTGAAGTAAACAAGTGAGTATAAAGCATTACGCTTCTTTATTTGTTGAATGAAACATATTTTGATGATAGTTAAGAGTTAAATGATCATAAAATGAGGATGTGTACACGCAGAAACATGAATGAGAAATGTGGGTAGGTTCATGTCTTGCTTTCACATATATTATGATCAATATGTCATAAGTTGTTGAGATGATTTGAGTTAGAATGATCATTGAAATGATGTAGAAATTATGCAGAAATTTGATAGATGAATGGATAGTTTTTATGTTCTATTTTCTTGGTGTATTAACGTATATCTCTTTGGGTGTTATAGAGGTGAACTAAAATGAGTATAGAGTTAAAGAAAAGGAGTAGTGTGGTGTCCTGAAATGAGGTAAATTAGAATGATAAGTTAGAGATGAAATGAAGGTGTTAATGAAGTAGAAAATATGCAGAAAGTTGATGATGGATGTGTACATGTATATGTTCTATTTTAGGGTTAACGATCACTCATAGATTTTGATTAGTTCGTGAATGATATTGAGTTGAAGTGGAAGTAGTAATTAAGAGGAAATAATGAGGACATAAGCTAGAGATGATAGACTAAGTAAAAGAGATGAACTAGTATGAAAATGAAGTTAAATATGTGCTGGAATATGTTAGATGGAGTGTTTTCACTGAATAGGCATCTGTATTTTGACCATATCTTGATTTATAGGTATCCAAAATGGGATGATTTTTAATTAATATTAAACTAGACACATATGGATACAATTTTCATGAAGGAATTGGATTTGAATTCTATCCCTAATGGTTTTGAAATTTAGCTTGAAGTTGAGTACTGAGTGTTGTCCCCAATTGAGAACAGGCTTCAGTATTTTTGGTATAACTCATAAAATACTGAACCAAACTGCATCAATTTTATGTCATTAGAAACTTAAGACATATAAGAACATTTGTTTAGAGAAGTTGATGCCTAAATACCTCATTTTCTAGGTCATAATGGTCGTACAAAACTGACCTGAAAATCTGTCATGAGAAAAACTGGAAAATTGCAGGAAAAATGGGAGATTAGTTTCTGTCATGTTCATGGCAAGGAACACCACAATTGTGGGCAGTGCTTTTTCATGGTCATGTTATGATTGTGCAATTGTTAAACCAATTAATAATAAGGTACTTAACTATGATGCATTTGGACTTAATTTAGGTTTGAATGGAGCTTGAATTGAACCTAGAATGATGCTTGGATCAAGTGATTAAATGTGTGACATATATAAAGTGATAATTGAGGTTATAACTTAGTGAATGAATTATTGATATCTAAGTACCAAATGCATGAGTATAATGGGAATGAATATTTTCATATGATTGTAGTTGTGATTCAAAGGAGTTGAGTAATACGTATTAAGTAAAGGTTAATGAGAATTGGGCATGATGAGAGCATATAATGCTAGAAAAGAAATGACGAGTAATTGATGTATGATACTAGAATAACCAAGTGTTCTTGAGGTGTAAATCTAAGAGTAAGCTAGACATATACAAATGATAAAGTTTGAATGATCAAGAGATGTGATTAAAGAAACATACCAGGAATAGTCAATTTGAGCATGCATTATACATTACACATATGCATATGTGTATAATTGAATGTTTATGTGATTATGCAATTAATAATGTGTGTGCAATATGTATATTGCATAATGTTGATATACAGGATAGAACGTCCGCATCCAGATGTTTCTGGATCATGGAAGCAAATACTAATCTGGAGCGTATTGTGATTCGATCTAGATGGTCTCCTCTTAATTGATTGTTCTGTTTAAATTTATGTATTGCACTATTATATGATGTGAATGTGTTAATTCCGGACATTTAATGTTCGAGGCATTTGATGCATGAATAATATATTGGAAGTGCTCATTGTATATGAATTTGATTGAATAATTGATACTTAACATTATTGTTGAATGCTGAACATCGATTCGATGAAAAATGTGAATGTGAATGTGAGATTCTCAACATTATTGTTGAATGCCGGATCCAGATCTGATGATAAAAGTGAAAGTGAAATCAAACGATTGATTGAATATATATGAATGTGATGAATTTTATTACATGAATGCATGAAAAGATAAAGGCTATTATGACCGGAGTAGCCATCGAAATAGAGTTTAAAGCTCAGAACGTGAAAAAGAGCTTAAAGCTCATAATGTGGTAAAAGCTTCTGGCTCATTATGTATAATGAACCCTGTATCTCTAACGAATAAGGGACAATTATTAATGAGCTTGGTATCCACAATAGATACGAGACAGTTACAGGCACTCGGTCACAACAATAACAATTGGAAGTGAGTCTTATGAGCATAACATATATAATTGATATGTATGTTTTAAATGATCAAAATGAACTATTTGGCTGCTTTGAATGTGAAATGTGACATAAATGTATAAAGTGTAAATTGGTGCTACACGATGAATTGATGAAGTGAAGTGAATTTTGTAATTTTATGAATTGTTGTGTTATGTGATATAAGTGAGCCGGCGAGGATGGTCCGCTTACTGAGTTCGCAAAACTCATCCCAAAATTGCAACATTATTTTTCAGGCTCAGAGGAGATTCCCAGTTAGATCAATTGGAGTATAACCACTACATTTAGAAGAGAGTTAGAGGTTGGGATTAATTGACATCTGCATATGTTCTCTGTTATTTTTGTATTAAGCATAATATTCCGCAAGTGTTCATTCATTGTATAAATGAATTCTGTTATAATAACAGTTATGATCAAATACATTTTTGGTATTTGTAATGGGCCCAAAATATTATTGAAATTCCAACAATGTGTTCAATGTTTGATCAAATGTGAGTTTGTAATGACAATTATGATTATGATGTTTATGAAAAATGGGCAGAATTTGATTATTGGATTTCTGATATGCATGTGATGTTTGAAAAAAAAATTGTATTAAGTCTGACTGATCGTCCTAGTGCACCACCCTTGTAGAGTGTATTCTCGAATACTGTTTGTGAGTTCGGGTATATGCCCTATGAGAGTGGGGTGCTACAAGTTGGTATTAGAGCCAGATTTAGTATCTTACATGAGCATTTTTCAAACTATGTGTCAAGATACATGCATTTTAGACATATCATAGCATGCAATGACAACCGATCCCCAGTCTAAGTCGCATATACACGAGTCACACGCATGAGCAATTGTTAAGAGTTTGAGCTAATAGAAATAATGAGAAGAATGATGATCAGTCAGAATGTAAGAAAATGAAAGCTTGTGGATATCTAAAAATGAGAAATAGCATCTGATTCGATATGATAGATAAAGATTCATTACATTTATATGTGTGGTTGTATCATTGAACATGATATCAATATTGTACTGTGATGGTATATCCTTAAATGTGATATAGATGTGAATATATTATCGTGGATTGATTGAGGAAAATAGAGATACAAATGGAAATGATGAGATTTACTGTGTATAAGCAAAGTTGAATGAAAACAAAATTTTCTATGATTTTGAGTGGTTGAACGTAGACTTGGAATGGTTGTTTGATTATCGTGATAAGAGTTTATGACTCAGTATAAGAATATGTTCATGGAATTGAGATTAGAATTTCATAGTGGTTATGTCTCTATAATTCTGAATTGATTGAGACTATACATATGGAACGTGAAATAGATGACAATTGGAAGATGAGATAGAAACGGGGAGAGAATAAAAGGGGAATGAAGTAGACATGAATGACTTTATATGAGATGAATGATATGTAGTAAGGAGAAAGTTAGAAATGCATATAAGATAGGATTTTATGTATAAATTAGATCGAGAAAAAGTTGATGAATCAAATGAGTGGAGTTTTGAGAGTTAATGCAATCAATATAATTTAAATGTTAACATAGTTAATCAATTTAGACTTACTAAACATCAAAATATTTTCTTTCAACATTGATTAAACATACAATTTACATCTTGCAGTTTTATAAAATGTCTAAATTTTTTATTATTTTTACACATTATTTAAAATACAATAAGTATTGTTTTAGTAAAATGAGAAATATTTTATAAAATATTAAAATGTAAATCATACATTCAATCTTTTGTTAATTAAATGACACAATACAATGCTTTTTTCATGAACTTTAATCATAGCCCATTATTGCATTTAATTAGTCTATTGCGTAGTTGAAGGCAATATTTTAAAAATTAGATTAGAAATTAAATCAATTTAAGATTTAAAGGTTAAAATAATAATATATCATTATAAAATCAGTAGATAATAGGTATAGAATAAAAATAAAGAATTTAAAATAAGATTAAATAAGAAGAAGTAATTGAAATTTAATTAAAGAAAAAGACTCTTACGTAAGTCTTTTTTATTTTAAAAAATCAATTAGTTTATAAAAATTAGTTGATTAATTAATATATTTATAATTTTTAAAAAATAAGAATTATTAAAATAAAATAAATAAATAATTCATCAAGATTTGTATGATTAAACTTACTAAACCAATCATTTGGATCAAGGTGTACTATAATCTAGGTTGTGGTGATCTGAATGGAAATTGACTAGTTCTTATATTGAAATTGTTTAATGGAAGCATAAAAATTTCGTGTGAAGAAGAGACTGGAAAGCATAAAGTGGTGGCAAGTCACACGAACTAAGTGAAGATAAGACTTTGGACGTACTTGTGGCACTCATCAGATTTCCTCAAATCCTTAGTTTTTAACTCTAATCATCACATGTTATGCTGATCGGATACTCGCTTACTCCTAGACACGTTAAGGGTGAGAGCTAGAAATAGCTGTTGGCGATCAAAAACCATTGAGCAGTACTGAATCACACAAGTGAAAATGGCGTTCTCTTCTTGTTATTATAGACTAGAGAACGTCTACAGCTCTAACCTTTTCACGCTCAAGCAATCTAATGCCAATGGCAGTGTTCTTTCTTCTCATCTCTCTTCTTTCTCTGCGCTTGCTTTTTCTCCTTCTGTCTTTGCTAAACTCTCTATTTCGAAAACTTCCTCGTCCCGTTTACAGTCACCATTTCGGTCTATCAGAGCCTCCTCTTCCACTGCCATTGCTGAACCAGAAGGCATCAAGGTATAATCTTTCCAACCCCCCTATTATACTTTCTTGTATCTACGTTTCTTTAAAGTAACGGGGATTTGATTGTTGTGTGTTGCAGATTAATTCGGTTCCAACGAAGCCAATCGAGGGTCAAAAGACTGGGACAAGTGGGCTCAGAAAGAAGGTAGCTTTTATTTGTTTGTAGCTTTATTTGTGTCTTTTCGAGTTTTCTGTTTCTTCGATTGATTATTGCTTCAGTTTCCGGGGAATGTGCTTATTCTCGGAAGATTATGTGTTTTCCAGGTTAAAGTTTTCATGCAAGACAATTACCTTGCTAATTGGATCCAGGTTTGATCCTTATACATGTTTCGTGGTGGAAAATTTATGATTTATTGTATGGGACACAGAAATTTGTCAAAATTTGAATCTTTATATGTGTAGGCTCTGTTTAATTCATTGCCTCCTGAGGATTACAAGAATGGATTGTTGGTTTTAGGAGGGGATGGTCGTTACTTCAATCGAGAGGCTGCACAGGTCATTTTCTAGTTAAATTTATTTTGTGTTGCTCATGCTTGGTTATTGGGGATCATCTGCCTCTCACAACAGTATTTCGGGTTGAAAATGTAGGTCATCATCAAAATTGCTGCCGGAAATGGTGTTGGCAAAATCCTTGTTGGCAAGTAAGTATTGCCATAACTTTTTATTCCAATTTTGGATAAAAAAGGTAGAGAAAGATGAGATGATGAGGGCTGAAAGGCTGAATTTTGCAACGGGGTTTGAGGCATTTCAAAAAATTCATTTGCTAGTTTTCATTGAAATTGTTTAGTGTTGAATGGATGGCGAATTTGCTTTCTTTTGCATGACCTTTGCTTGTGAAAAATTTCATGATGTGGCATTTATTGGCTTTGATACTTTTTATCCAACATTCATCTTAGCTTGGTTGCTTATTGCGATTATTCATAAAGTTGGGTTCCTTCTCCCCGAGAGAGTGGGTTATAGAGTGATGTAGTTGACTAACTTCAAATTTTGATGCATCAATTTCCCCAAGTTCTGGGAGCTGAAATTCTGATTTTGTATCCATCTTCAGTTTGAATCATGAAGAGCAATTTCTGGTTATCTGGGTATAAGCTTGACCATTAACAGCCTATGATTGCAGGGAAGGTATTTTGTCTACCCCAGCAGTTTCTGCTGTAATTCGAAAGAGGAAGGCAAGAGCAGGCTTCTTAATCTGCAAGCAAAAGTTTTGAAATTTAAGTTAATAGTTTCCTGAGTTCTTTCCTTTTTCTGATTACTGAGAAAAATATTTCCGTATATTGATAGGCCAATGGTGGATTCATAATGAGTGCAAGCCATAATCCTGGAGGGCCTGACTATGATTGGGGTATCAAGGTGAATTTATTCTTATTAATTAATACGTCTAGATAATGCATGTTGTTGCTGAGATCTGAGGTTTATGGGTTCTTGCACATAATATGCTATAATTTCATGCTAAACATCAGGCAATCACAACCTATTCTCTTGTCTTTACTATTCTTACTACTTTATGAGACTCCAACAATTGGGTTTGGCAGTAGCAAGCATGCTTCAAAGCTATGCAATTCACCAACTTCTTTTACTCTTCTCCTGAAGCTTTTAGTTAGAGCTCTCGATGTATATTTGGTTGATTTTCAAGTTTTCAGCAAGTCCTAAATTTATTGCAGACCTATGTCAGAATGGAAATCTCTGAGTTGTGTCTATGTCAAGTCGCATATGCTGTTAAAGTTTGACATACTAAGAGATATACTGTTTACATAATTGTGGTGCTATTTGTGTTAATTTTCCAGTTTAATTATAGCAGTGGACAACCTGCACCTGAATCCATCACCGACAAGATCTATGGAAACACACTTTCTGTAAGTAATTTTCTACGTTATTATTATTACCTTTATCAAGTATTAATTCCTTATATTTGAATTTTCATTCGTATGCCAATGAAAATCTGTTTACTACCTCAAAGCAGACACCAATTCTTTGAGTATGCTTCTAAATCACTCAACCGTATTATCTTTGTGGATTTGTACATGAACGAGTATGCAAAATATGTCAACTTGGTATATTTGAGAGACTGATTCCAGCTTTTCGTCTTTGGTTAACCATTCAACTCTCACATGTTAGGCTGAACTGCAGCTGATATTATAACATCATCTGATTATTAGCTTTGTAATAATATTTCCATGCATGAATCTCAGGTTTGTGTGAATGTTTTGCAGATTTCTGAGATTAAAATGGCAGATATTCCTGATGTTGACCTTTCTAGTCTTGGAGAAACAAAGTATGGAAACTTCGTCGTCGAAGTAATTGACCCGGTTTCTGACTATATGGAGCTGATGGAGGTTAGAAAATAGATTGTGCATCATGGTTTACATTCATGTGCATCATTGTTTTCATTCACAGAGATTGCATATCAGTAATGGCATTGGACTCTCTTGCAGGATGTATTTGACTTTGAGCTGATTAAAAGTCTTTTATCACGGTCAGATTTCAGGTACAAATACCTTCAACTGAATGAAAGAGCAAACTTCCGCAATGTCCCCCTCCATTAAGAGAGAAAGAGGGAGAGTGAGAGTTTCCTAACTCAACTTGATATCTCTTCAGTGGCCTAAGGCCAGTCGAATTACCCCATAGCTTCCTAATCATCTATGTCAGTCCTACTTTGAAACCATTTTATTGTCAGCTTCATTGTTCTAACATTTACCAATGTCCTTTACCTAACTATTTTCTCATCAGTAGACTATCATATAATATCTTAGTGCCTTCAGAATTTTGTGTTGGTTACTATCCGGGTAAACCTTAAGTGATATGATAGATACTGTCTTGAATTCCTGTTCGGCCAATTTGAAGGCTTTTTTTTTCAATATAGTTTTTCTTATGGATTTTATCCTTTAGGTTTACATTTGATGCCATGCATGCTGTCACTGGTGCTTATGCAAAACCCATCTTTGTGGACAAGTTGGGAGCCACACCGGTATGCTCACATATCATATGAAATATTTTTCCTCTATCATCTTGTCTATTTTATGACTTTATTTTTCTCTGTAGGATTCAATAAAAAATGGAGTGCCTCTTGAGGATTTTGGCCATGGTCATCCAGATCCCAATCTTACGTAGGACCACTAATACCCTTTCTAATCTGAGTTTATCTGTAATTATTCTAAAACATAGTAATGTTCTCTGGTCCTGAACCAGATACGCCAAGGAATTGGTTGATGTTATGTATGCTGAAAATGGGCCTGATTTTGGAGCTGCAAGTGATGGTATGGAATGACTTTGTCTGCTTTAAGTTGCATATTCATATGTATATTGCTGCTACTTTGAGCACATGAAATGAGCAGATACTTTTTGATGACAAGAAACTTTGAAATTTTGATGTAATAGTACTGGAGTGCGTGAATGATTATAAATCCATGTATAGAGGAGTCAATTCTAGATGTACGTGAAATCTAATTCCGTGTCTTTGGTATACATAATACAAAAGTCAGTGGCTGCATTATCAAGTTTGTTAGGTTATTTGTTTCCATAAGCTAAACTAGGAGCAAAGTTAGCAGGAATTATGCGGATGACTTATGTTCGATGTTTGAAAATTTATTCATCGTGTAAGAAATTTGCAGTCAAATTGAAAGTTTCTTTTGTCATTCTGCAGGAGATGGTGACAGGAACATGATTCTAGGAAGGCGTTTTTTTGTTACTCCTTCAGATTCTGTTGCTATTATAGCTGCCAGTGCTCAATTAGCAATACCATACTTCAAGAGTGGGCCTAAGGTAAGATAACGACCCACCATTTTTCTTCTTGATTTTACTTTCTGAATGACTTACATTTAGAATCTATTAGGGGTTGGCCCGATCGATGCCGACAAGCGGTGCTCTTGATCGTGTGGCTGAAAAGTTGGTTCTTCCCTTTTTTGAGGTCAAGAACTTCTTGAGCAGAATCTTTACTTCTATTGATAAACGAGCCAACACGGTTAGTTTTACTCAAAACAATTTAATTCATCTGTTTCAGGTCCCCACTGGATGGAAGTTTTTTGGGAATCTCATGGACGATGGAAAGCTATCAATCTGCGGCGAAGAAAGTTTTGGAACTGGTTCTGATCACGTTCGAGAGAAGGATGGCATATGGTAACTATCTATTCTTTTTTTTTTTTAATGGTAAAGACCATTCCAAATTATAGACCGATACCATTCTATTATCATGCATTTACATCTTATATTCTTAGCTTTCTCTTTAACAGAATGTTATGTTTCATGTTTGTCCTTGTTGCAAAGAATGAAGTGGAAAGCCAAAACCTGTGCAATAGCTTTAAATTCCAGCAAACAAGTTCTGGTTATATGCATGATGGAATTTTGAACATCTCTAATGGATTATTAGTTCAATATTGCATCAACGAAGTGCTGCAAATCCTTATGGCCGTCAATTTGCGGGGTTGATCATATATATGCTTGTCCCTTTGAAAATATATGTCCCTTTTATGGTTTTATTTGTTTTAAAAAATATCCTTGTCATTTTAAATTTTTCTAAAAACACCTTGTGATATTAGAAATTCTAAAAGAAGACTTCTCATGGCATCTGAAACTTGGCAATAGACAAAGTCCGGATTTGGTTATTACGGTCCAATATGACTCATAATGTACACTGTATTTCAGGGCTGTGTTAGCTTGGCTCTCAATAATTGCTTACAGAAACAAAAACAAGAAACCAGGGGAGAAATTGGTATCTGTTGCTGATGTTGTGAAAGAGCATTGGGCAACATATGGAAGAAACTTCTTTTCTAGATACGACTATGAAGTAAGTGCCGAACTTTTGCGGTTACTAGTAAACCTACCTTTCAGATTGATCGATTTTCCGAGGTAAATGCAACTACTTAAACATACAGTCAGTTATTCAGGAATGCGAACCTGAAGGAGCTAATAAAATGATTGACTACCTTAGAGAAGTGATATCCAAGAGCAAACCAGGCGAAAAATATGGTAAGTTTGGTTCTTTCTTCTTCCGATTTAATCTGTCTCACGATCTTTTCCAACAACAAGTGACCAGCGTGTAATTTTCTGTTACAGGAAGTTATTCCCTTCAACTTGCTGATGACTTTTCATATACTGATCCTGTAAGTCGAAACTTATTCGTGTATGAGCTGTGATTAGCTATAACTTTCTTTACCATTGCAATTTGAAGCAACCACCATCATGTTTATCTCTATACAACTCCTCAGGTGGATGGAAGTTTAGCATCAAAACAAGGAATTCGGTTTGTATTTACTGATGGATCACGGATCATATTTCGTCTATCTGTACGTACCATCGACTGATTCCTTTCAGAAATTTATAGCTACATAATGCTATTGGATCTGATATAACTTGAAAAGTACACATAATGCAGGGAACTGGATCAGCTGGTGCAACTGTGAGAATGTACATTGAACAGTTCGAAACGGATGTCTCCAAACACGATACAGATGCTCAAACAGCCCTTAAACCCTTGATAGGTAAGTAGCCTAAATCGACTACTTCCCTATCTTTTAACAAGTTATTTATGATATGCTTGGTTTTGGTAGATCTGGCATTATCAATATCAAAGTTGAAGGACTTCACTGGGAGGGAGAGACCTACAGTGATTACATAAGAGTAATGGTTACTGGACACCATCCCCTGTATGAAACATCATATGCCTTCCAAATTTTGCACTGTAGTTGAGCTGTTATCTGTTGAATAAGCTGCATCTTGTGAAGCACATTAAGCATTAGAAAAGCTCTTTAATGCATTAAAGTTTATGTTCTCTTCTTTGAAAAAATAATAACATTGTTTTAATTAATATAAATTAATGTAAAGAGAAAATAAACAATTTTATGATGGGGTTTTTTTTAATAGACTCATTTGTAATGTGTCTCGATGATACTACCAAATTATAAATGGATGTTCAAAGAAATAAAAAAAAAAGAAATCAATTAATTAAATACACATACAAAAGGTATTAAAAACAACTGAATACAGAAATACAGAAATACAAATAAATAATAAAGATATTGAAGAATCATAACATTGAAAAAGTAGGCATGGCAACACAAAATAAGGTACATAATGGACATGTAAAAGCTTAAGAGTAAAAGGCACGATAAGAATACATACCAGAAAAGCCCTCTACAAGGGTAACGCCAATTAGGCCATAAGGTACAATAAAAATATCAATAAAAAAGACCTGTACAGCAGAAACTCTAGCCAAACTGGAGTGCGAATGAGTTATATCATTTTTTATCATTTTCCGTCATTCTTTTTTGGCTTTTCCTTTTTCTTCTTACAATCCCTAGGTCTCCAAGTATTATTGTTTCGCATTTTTTCAATAAGACGTCTGGGTGTTTTCTCTTATCACAATTTGTACTTGATACCAACCACCTTTAATTTATCTATCACTATTAAATTTTTTACCTTATCTATTTTGATAAGATTATACATCTACCGAAGCATCCTCATCTCCGTCACCAAAAACTTACGATTGTGTATTTACTTGATGGGCCAATACTTTGCCCAGTATAATATGGTTAACTTAATTGCTAAGCGGTAGAATTTGCCTTTAAGTTTGATTGGTATCTTCTTTTCACATAAAACTCCTGACGTCTTCCTCTATATGAGCCTCCCGGATCTAATACGATGGACTATATCTTCATTTATTTCTCCATTATTTTGGATGATAGACCCTAAGTATTTAAAACACTCCTTTCGTATTATAACTTCTGATGTAATTTTACCTCCACATTGGTATCCATGTGATGGCCTGAAAAGTTATATTTTAAGTATTTAGTCTTACTCCTGCTTACTTTAAAACTCTTCTGACTCCAATGTATCTCTCCAACATTTTAGCTTGATATTGACCTCCTCTCTTGTCTCATCTACTAAGATAATATCATCAACAAATAGGAATGTCAATAGACTGGGCCCGACTTGGCCAACCTGGGCTAAAAATTGGTCAGGTTGGCCGGGCCGACTTTAACATTCTTATCAACAAAAAACATACATGAAAGTACATCATCTCGAATATTCTTGATAAGCTCATTCATTACTACTATGAATAGAGAAGAGCTTAATGTAGAGCCCTGGTATAACCCAATGCTAATATAAAAAAATTCAGTGTCTCCTCTTATTGTCATTTGTCCTTACTCTAGTCATTGTTCTTCCGTACATATCTCTAATTGCCCTTATATATGTTATAAGAACTTGTTTAATTTCTAAATATCTCCATAAGATTTTTCTAGGAGCTTTATCATATAATTTCTCTAAATCAATAAAAACCATGTGCAAGTTTCTGTGTCTTTCTTTGTAATATTCCATTAATCTTCTAAGGGGGTGTAAAGTTTCTGTGCTGAATTTTCCTGGAGTAAAGTTAATTGGTTTTTTGATATAGAAACCATCTTTCTTACGTGCTTCTCAATTACCTTCTCTCACCACTTTATAAGATATATTTACTAAATATTATGTGAATATTTATTTCTTGATTATTTTAATAAAAATATTATTTAGTTTAAATTATACAAATTTTTAAAAGTTAATTATTAAATTAAAAAATTTTAAACATTGAAAACTAAATTTAGAAAATCTAAATTTAAAATTGTGTTATTCCAATAATTAAAAAACTCAATCAATTCGACTAGTTCAACTGTAAAAATCTTGAACTGTCTAATTTTTTATCTTAGTTTTGAACTTTCCGGTTCGAATTACTTTAATAGTTCTTGTTGTTAAAAGCTGATTAGTTTATTAATTAATTGATTATTTTTTAAATTAATAAGTTGTTAAAACTAAAATAAGTTAATTAATTTTTATTTAGCATTTTTTTATCACACTTCAAATTTTTTGTTGACTGCAACATATTTATTTCATTCATATTTTAAATTTTTTAATTATATTTAATCTTTAGACAATCTAATATTAACTTAATCTTTTAAACTTTTTATCTTATTGATTTAACCA
>JANQBM010000007.1:28855990-28866914 GCA_025594535.1 Erythroxylum domingense | reverse complement strand
AAAAAATTTAGATCAAATTTGATTTGTGCTTGAGATTAGAGGTAATGTTTTGTTGTAATTTTCAACAAGAATGTACATCCATCATGTATTAATTTATATATAGTTTAATGAAATTATGTATGATTTGTAAAACCTGTATATTATATGTGGCTCATTAATAATCATGGTTTTAATAATATTGGGTGCAACCGTTTAATGAAAACAATTTATATATACCTATTTAATAGAAAATGGTCCTCTCTCTCGCCCTACATGTCTCTTTTTACATTTTCACCATCAGAAAGTAGGATTATTGAGGGATATAAGAGAGAAATCAAGTTTTTCTATATTTCATCACTTTGGGGGATTTTTATAAATTAACATTAAACGAATCTCATAGATCAAAGTATGTAATTCCTATTTTATATTTTAGTAAAAAACATAGAATTCTAAGATCTGAGTTAAAGGACTATTACAATTATGTCTATGCAGTAAATTGTGCTTAAATATTGTATCAAAGCAAAGTTTTAAATTCTATGATTTTTTCATTAACAATATTGTGCGTTCATCTTATTTCTGCATAATTGCTTGTTGAATCTACTGGATTATTAAAAATTTCTTCGTACTCATGTTTTGTCTGTCGCATGGCTCAAGTCTTTGTGGCATTAATTTTCTCGTTCTTTTCAACTTAAAAAAACAAAATACTATATGTTTATGCTTGAATGTCGTGCATATATATATATTGTTTATTTAATTGGTCTCTCATGTTCTTGTTGCTTACTTGTGAAAGAAGATGTGTAAGTATTGAATAATAAATGGATCAAATCATATAGCCTTAATATTAAAGGTGATAATTGAATTGTTGTATGAAAGTTGTCTAACCCATATGTGCGTTGCTGATATTAATGAATCATACTTTAATGCACATATTTTTAATGAATATTAATTTGCTGATGAAAGTCACCAAAGTGGTGGAGCTTTGATGTTTAATGAATATTAATTTATGAAATATTTTAATTCAATTATCCATTATTTATGGATGCTTATTAAAAAATGATATAATAAATTCATGGGTATTTGAAGTTCACTAATTATAAAATATTTTAAGATTACCCAAAGGTTAATTAATTAATTTTATAATTTTGGACATGAAGTGTTAATTTATATGCTTAGAATGATTGTGTTTACTATATCTAAAGATAGTTAGCATGTTTGTTTGAGGTATATTTAATTAACAACTAAGTCATATAAAATTAGCATCATTATTATAATTATGTTATGTCTTAGAATCACCCAAAGGAGATATACACTAAATGTTTTATGTGGAATAATTGTTTTAAATCTGATTTAAGTGTTAAGTTTTATAAATCAAAGATTTAATGTGTGAGCATTCTATTATGTTTTGCAGTTTCTATTCCTGTTAACTTTAATTCGGTTGTTTCATTTGTTCTATCTTTTAATGGATTAGATTACTCTGATCGGTTTGAAGAAGTTCATTCTCATCTTAGTGTATTAGATCTTGATTTGACACTCCAAGTTAAGAAACCAGCTATTATTACTAATGCAAGTACTACCGATGAGAAATCTTTCTATAAAGCTTGGGAAAGATCGAACAGGTTAAGCTTAAGGTTTATGCGAATGACTGTTGCCAACAATATTAAGGCAACTATTTCCAATACTAAAGTTGCTAAAGAATTTATGATACTTGTGGACGAGCATTCCCAAACTACTGATAAGTCACTTGCGGGGATATTAATGGTTAAGTTGATCACTATAAGGTTTGATGGTTCACAAAGCATGCATGAACATGTCATTGAAATAACAAATATAGCTGCAAGACTAAAGACATTGAGAATGAAAGTTGATGAATTTTTCTTAGTATAGTTTATTCTTAATTCTTTGCCTCCTAAGCAGTATGGACCATTTCAAATGAATTAACACTATAAAGGATAAGTGGAATGTGAATGAATTGACCAGTATGCTTGTTCTAAAGGAGACACGACTTAAGAATCAGGAGACCTATACCATTAATTTGGTATGTCATCAACGAGTTAGAAAGAAGCCCAAAAGGAATTATGGCAAAGGAAAGGGCAAGCAAGGACCACTTAAAGTTAATGAATTCTCTAGTCAAGTTCAAAATAAGGGACATAAAGGTGATAGATTTCATTTTTGTAAGAAATTTGGGCATTATCAGAAAGATTGCCTAAAACATAAAGGCTGGTTTAAAAAGAAAGGTAAGCTTAGTGCTTTAGTATGTTTTGAATCTAATTTGGTTAAAGTTCTTTATAATACTTGGTAATTTAATTTTGATTGTACCACTCATGTTTTGAATACCTTGCAGAGATTCCTTACAACCCAAACTACAAACCTAATTGAAAAGTTTGTTTTGATGGGAAATCGTGTTAAAGCTCCAGTTGAAGCCATAAGAACTTATCGTTTGATTTTAGATACTGGACATCATTTAAATTCATTTCAGACACTTTATGTACCTTCTGTTTCCCCTTAATTTAGTTTCCTTATCTAAACTTGATTCTATTGGTTATACTTTCAAATTGGAAAAGGATGTTTCAGTTTATTTAAAACCAATTGCCTTATTAGTTCTAGTATTCTTTATGATGGCCTATACAAGTTAAATCTTGATAACTTTTTTGCTGAAGCCTTACTAACGCTGCATCATAATGTTGGTACTAAATGTGGTTTAATTAATGAAAGTTCAATTTTCTTCTGGCATAAATGTTGAGGTCATATTTCTAAAGAAATACGACAAAGACTGGTAAAGAATGAAATTTACCAGATTTGGACTTTACTGATTTTGGCGTGTGTGTGGATTGCACTAAGAGAAAGCAAGCCAAATACACAAAGAAATGAGCCACAAAAAGCACACAGCTTCTAGAAGTTATACACATTAATATATGTGGCCTTTTGATGTCCCATCTTTTAGCGAAGAAAAGTGTTTCATCACATTTATTGATGACTTTTCTTGTTAAGAATATGTCTATTTATTGCATGAAAAGACTCAAGCAATAAATGCATTAGAGGTGTTTGTTCATGAGATGGAAAGAAAATTAGCTAAAAAGGTGAAAATTGCCATATCTAACCAGAGTGGTGAACTTTACAACAAATATAATGAGTCAGGATAATGCCGAAGTCCATTTTCCAAATTTCTTGAAAAGCAAGGTATAGGTGTTCAGTGCACAATATCAAGTACATCACAATAAAATTGTGTGGCAAAAAGACGTAATCGTACATTAATGGATATGATTAAGAGTATGTTAAGTAATTCATTACCCTTATCATTGTGGATGCATGGATTGAGGACCGTTATTTACTTGTTAAATAAGGTTCCTAGTAAGGCAGTTCAAAAGTTCAAAAGACTCCTTTTGAACTGTGGACTGAAAGGAAACCTAGTTTAAGGCACCTGCATGTTTGGGGCTGTTCAGTGGAAGTAAGAATTTATATTCCACATGAAAAGAAATTGGATGCAAGAATAATTAGTGGATTTTTTGTTGGTTATCCTAAATGGTATATATTTTATTATCCTAATCATACAACAAAAATTTTTAAAACCAGAAATGCTGGGTTTATTGAGAATGGTGAAACCAATGAGAGTGTTGAAAAGCCACATAATGTAGTAATTAAAGAAATAAAAGTTCAAGTTCCCCTACCGACTTCTTGAATACATGTTACTCCTATAGTTGTAGAACAATTTGACAATTTACAGGAGCAATAAATAAATGATCAAACATTTCGTGAAGAGTATGTAGTTAATGAACCTATTGAACCTGCAATTAATATTCCAATTGTAAAACAACCGAAAGAAATAACATTAAGAAGGTCTCAAAGACTTAGAAAACTAGACGTTTCTAATGATTATGTGGTATATCTACAAGAGTTAGAATTTGAATTAGGAAATAAAGATGGTCCAGTTTCGTTTTCACAAGCCGTTGAAAATGTTAATTCTACTAAATGGATAGATATTATGAAAGAAGAGTTGAATTTTATAAAGCAGAATAAAGTTTGGGATTTAGTCAAACTGCCTGAAGGTTGTAAGAGAGTCAAATGTAAGTGGGGTTTTTAAGACCAAACGTGACTCTTATGGCAATATTGAAAGACATAAAGCTAGACTTATTGCCAAAGGTTATATTCCACAAGGTGGCATTGATTATAAGGAGACTTTTTCACCTATTTCGAAGAAAGACTCCTTTAGAATTATTATGGCACTAATAACTCATTATGATTTAGAGTTACATCGAATGAATGTGAAAATAGTCTTTCTTAATGGTAATTTAGAGAAAGAAGTGTATATGGATCAACCTAAAAGTTTTTCAATTGCAGGAAAGGAAGAAATAGTGTGTAAACTTAAAAGGTCGATATATGGACTTAAGCAAGCCTCCCGAAAATGGTATCTTAATTTCAATGATATTATTACCTCCTTTGTATTTAAAGAAAACATCGTTGATCTGTGTATATATCTAAAAATCAGTGGGAGTAAGTTCATATTTTTTTGGTACTTTATGTTAATGATATCTTGTTAGCTACTAATGATTTTGATTTAATGCACAACACCAAGAAATTTCTCTATAAGAATTTTGAAATGAAAGATATGGGAGAAATTAGTTATGTGATAGGAATTGAAATATTCTGTGACAGGTTATAAGGATTATTAGGCTTATCTCATAAAGCTTATATTAATAGTTTCGATTTAGAAGGGAGACAAGTTTAGTCTTAATCAATGTCCAAAGAATGAATTGAAACATAAGAAAATGACATATATTCCTTATGCATCAATTGTTGGAAGCCTAATATGTACTCTCAAACTTGCACCAGATCAGACATTAGCTTTGCTATCAATATACTGAGTAGGTATCAAAGTAATTATAGATTTGATCATTGGAAAGTTGCAAAGAAAGTTTTGAGATATATACAAGATATTAAAGATCATATGGTCACATATAGGAGATTCAGTCATCTGGAAGTGATTGGATATTCAGATTATGCCGGTTGCATTGATACTAGAAAGTCCACTTTTGGCTGACTTTTTCTATTAGCTGGAGGGGTTATTTCTTGGAAAAGTGTGAAGTAGTCTATCATTGTTGCATCCATTATAGAAGTTGAATTTGTAGCATGTTTTGAAGCGCTACAATTTAAGGATTATGGTTGCAAAACTTTATTTCGGGACTTGGAGTTGTCAATAGTATTGCCAAGCCGCTGAAAATTTATTGTGATAATTCTGTAACAGTTTTCTTTTCAAAGAACGACAAGTATTCTAAAGATGCTAAACATATGAAATTAAAATACTTGTCTGTTAAAGAAAAAGTTAAAAAACAAACAATGTCAATTCAACATATTAGCACTAATTATATGATTGCAGATCCTTTGATGAAAGGATTGACATTGAAAGTCTTTAAAGAACATGTTGAAAGAATGGGTATTATGGGATATCATTATTGAGATTTATGATGTTTGTATTTTGACACTATGAGCTTACTTATGTTTATGTTTCTATTAGTCTTATTTTATAGTATTCATTTATAAATGAATTATGTTGATATGATTTGTTTTTAAATAAGATACTATCGTTGAACCATTAATGTGTTTCTTATTTATGGATCATACTGAATAAAACGCTAATATTGAAATATGTAGAAGGAATTATGTTGTTAGTTAAGATGTGAAACTGCTATGACTCTTATTAGTATCTATGTTTGATTGTGATTTATATTGTGATCAACATTAAAGAATTTAGTAAAGTTTGTGTGCAAAATGTTTATTTATTACACCATGAAATAATGTTTTTCAATTAATGAGCCAAGTGGGAGAACTTAAAACCTATATATTATATGTGGCTCATTAATAATTATGGTTGCAACCATTTGATGGGACCAATTTATATATACTTATTTAATAGAAACCGGTCCTCTCTCTCGCCCTACACGCTTTTCTTTACATTTTCACCATCAGAAAGTAGGATTACTGAGGGATAGAAGAGAGAAATCAAGTTTCTTCATTTTCAATCACTTTGAGGGATTTTTTTAAATTAAGATTAAACAAATCTTATGAATCGTACGTAATTCTTATTTTATATTTTAGTGAAAAACATAGAATTCTAAGATCTGGTTAAAGAACTATTGCATATTTTATATTTTAGTGAAAAACATAGAATTCTAAGATCTGGTTAAAGAACTATTGCAATTATGCCTATGCGGTAAATTATGCTTACCTGATTAACATAAATTAATATTTCTAATTTAACATTGTTATATCTGATTGTTGTCTACACTCGAAACCATGATGGTTAGGATGCTGATCTTTTGATTGTATAAGAAGTGCAGCTTGTTGATTGCTTGAAATTTATCCTTTATTTCTCTTCCTGTCTAGATGAACATGGATTCACTTTTATTTTATTTAAAAATCAAATAAATCGATAACTTTTATTTATAAATTAATCCTTTACATTTGTATATTTTTGTATAATATCTCTTATTTGAATAGAACTAATGACAATATTAGATTTTATACAATAATTATAATAATGTATTTAAATTGCAGAAGTAACTTGAATATTAAATTTGACCTTCTCCTGGAATTCCATCGTATACCAAAAAAGGTAGCCTTTTTTCGTATTATTGGACCTCATGGAGTTTATATGAGCTTAGAATTAGTAATAATCAAGCTATTAGGTTTGACTGTAGTTAATCCCACTCAGCATTGTCTTGTCCTACTCTGGAGTCTCCATCCTGCTTATTGACCTATTTTAAGAAAATGGTCAACTTAGGAGCTCGTAGATTTGGAGACTTTCAGTTCAGATTACACCAAACCAACTCTATTTCACATATATCACATAATTGTAAAGCTTCTATCATATACTTGGAAATATTGTCATAATCCTAAAGAGAACTATAGGATATAATAACAATCGGGATCGGGAACATGATTGTTTTAGTAAGCAATCGGGATCGGATCGTTGTTGTAATTATGATTGTGTTATATATAATTATTGTAATAATTCTTAAATAAAATATTTTACAATTTAAAATTTTACATACCAAAACAATTTCAAGAACCTATAAGAGATGTCGTTTATAATTTGAGATCAAATGTTAAATTATTCATGGAATAAATAAGAACAGAATCCTATACAAATCCTTCATATTTGGTTTTCATGTTACAAAAAGTGGGAAATCAGTAAATATTCAATTCTTATATGACAAGAAATCATTTGTTTTCATATCCCTTTTCTCTTAAAAGAATAAATGACAGAATCAAGTAAAGATCAATCGTCCCTTATTGAAGGTGAATTTCTCTTGGAGTTTGACTTTGTATATATATATATATATATATATATATATAAAGAAAGACATCATGAACTTAGAGGCTAAATTCTTTCCCAGTCAGTTGATATACATAGAAGAAAGAAGTGCTTAGTTAGTGCTTTTTACGTATAAACTACACAAAGTCAACTCCAAGAACATAGATGCCTATGGCTGTTTTTGTAGTTTGAAACACTTGGTGCCATCACTGGATGAAATCTTCTTGTATCAGTTATGATGTTCTTATCATATTCTATTAAATCTTATCTACATATTTACATGAACCTCATATAAATATATGAATGAAATTTAATAAAACACGGTTGAAACATAGTAATTAGATATGGAGGATTTGATGCAGCCATCACAAGAGTCTCCAAAAAATGCTTCCATTCTTCTGTGGTGGCTTGCTAGCTTCAAATAGCTATCAACAATTTTCTAGGTCCAACAACAAATGTTGAAGATCTAAATTAAAAAGAAAAAAATTTTTCATTAAGGGTAATGACTCATAAATTCATCGGTAAAGTTTCTTTTTATATTAATTTTGAACTTTTAAAAGTTTTTAATAGAATTCTAAACTTTTTTAGAATAAATAAAAAAAATTTTGATAGGAAATGAGGGGATAAATGAAAAAATAAAGTATTTTAAAAAGAAGATATGTTTTCTGCTCCTAAATTTTGGAAAAAAAAAGGTAGAACTTGATTGAAAAAACTAAAATTTTGCTAGTGATATAACAATCAAAATGATTAAACATTGAATAAATCACTTTCATTACTAAGAGCATTTCAAAAACCAAATCGATTTGACCGGTTTAACAGTGAAAATTTTGAACTAGCTAACTCTTCGATTCAATTTTTAATTTTTCGGTTTGATTTATTTTAATAATTTTTGTTGTTAAAAATGATCAAATTGTTAATTAATCGACCAATTTGTGTAAACTAACCAGATTTTATAAACTAAAATAAACTAATTAATTTTTATTTAGTAGTTTTTTTAATTAAACTTTAAATTTTTTAATAAATAAGGAAATTTTTTTAATCATTTTTAAATTTTTTTAAAATTTATTGAATTTTTAATTAATTTTATAACGTTCTAATATCGATTAAACCTTTTAAAATTTAAACTTTTTATTTCATCGGTTTAACTTATGATTCGGTTGTGAAAACATTGCAAATTAATTAGTCATCCAAAAGGGCTTTTTTATTTGGCAATAAGGAAGAAGGTTTAAGTGATTAGATGAACTTACCGGTAGTGTTTTTGTTGAAAAATGTGGAGAACATGTTCCTACACAAGTACCAACTGTTCAAATTATCATGTTTAAGGAGCAGCAGTTCTTTTACGAAACAAAAAATTACGGAGTGCATAACTCACTCTTCGATGGAAATTATGCATTATACAGGTTAAATATGAGATTGTTATATCAAAATTCTATAAAAGTTCTAAGTAAATTTTTACTGATATCAATCAGTAACACCTATTTTTAAATAATTAATAATTATTTAAAAATAATTAATATGATTGAGATAGGTGTGATAAATAAAAACAAACAAACAATGATGATTTTTCTAGTGTAAATGTTTAGTATATTATATTCTACCGATTTATTAATCCTTGTTTCTTTTTTAAAATATAAAGGCAACAAGTCAACGAAACTCAATACACAAGGCTCTCTTCGTTGGGAGAGTCGGAGGAGGAATATCAACTGTACGCAGTCTTTCTTTTATATTTTTATATAGAAGTTGTTTCTGCGACTCGAACAATTTTTACAATCATTTTTCAAAAAACAAATTCACATTTAGAAGGGTGAGGACCTTATTTATTTTAAGTAAGAATAAACTCTTTTCCTATTAAATATATTTATTAAGTAAAATTAATGACTAATGTATTTCATCTTATGTAAAATCCCAACAAGAAGCATATAGACTTTTTATACTTTAATAGTTTAATTCTTAATGGGAACAATGTAGTAGAATTTATGCAAGTTAAAAATCCTTTATAGTAATAAATGAAGACTTCTAAACATATGCAACAACTACATAAACTATGTAAAGCACACAAGTTGGTATGAACATATTCTCTTGATATATTCTATATGCACGACATAATTGCTTATGCAAACTTAATTTTGTCCTTGGATTTATCTTAAAATGAATAATTATAAAAACTTTAAGAGTTACAACAACAATAACAATAACTTAGCAGTACGCAACTTTTCTCTTAACTAGTTGAGAGGCTGTAAGAGTTAATTATGCTAAATCTTTATGTAATTAGACTTTTTTCTGTTTCAATCCTTATATTTTGAAAATTATAGTATTATTTAACTAGCATATAGGTCCTTTCATCACATTTTATTAATTTTCCATTCATTCATAATTTTAAAATAACATTATATTAGAATTTAAAATTATACTAGGTAGTTTTAAGTATAATTAATTAATTAATTATGAGAAAAATTATATGATAATTAAACTATACCATTAAAAAATTAAGTGATAGTTTTCAAACGATAAAAACTAAAATTTTAAAAAATGATCAATCTACAAAGGACTTCAGTGTATTTAACCCAAACCTTAAACTACATTTTTCTTAGCATAGGATCCCATTACATTAGAGGTTGAAATTATTCCCAAATTCCATAGGAATTAAAATCTTTTTTGGTTTTCTCTGCTGTATTTTCTCTGTCTTTTAGGAAGCAAAATGAAGAATACAACTGTGCCATATATAATGCTTTGTCCCTTCTCTTGTATATGACATGGTAAGGCTTCATCTGGCAGGTGGTACAATGTATACATTTCCTTGTCCTTTCGCTTTTGAACTCAGGAGTTTCAGAAATTCCATCGTTTATAATGACCAGTCTTTCTGGATTTATCTTTGTTGTCTTACGATGCATCAACACATTTGAGATTTGAAAAAAGAGGGAAAAGTGTATGAAGCTCTCATGAAACTTGCAGGCATTAGAGACACCAATTACATTGAGAAAAGATGAAGAGAAGCGATATGTGTAAGTCCTTAGGATAGTAACAACAAATTTGGTTGATAAGCCTATGAACATTAGAAGCACTCTCTTTGAAAAAAGAGGGAAAAGTGTATGAAGCTCTCATGAAACTTGCAGGCATTAGAGACTACCAATTACATTGAGAAAAGTTGAAGAGAAGCGATATGTGTAAGTCCTTAGGATAGTGACAACAAATTTGGTTGATAAGCCTATGAACATTAGAAGTACTCTCTTATCTTATTCTAGCAGAAGTAAATAGAACTCGGCAACATTGACAGGGAACAGAAGACGGGTCTGAGTTACTAACCTCGTGGCAAACATTGCCGTATTATACAGTATTTTCTTGCAATAATGGAGTAGAAAAGTCAATGAAACATAACAATTGAGTGTTGTTAAAAGAACCATATGGTCACTTTTTCAATGTTCCGTACGCATTCCAA
Organism: Erythroxylum domingense; assembly: GCA_025594535.1. Taxonomy (NCBI): domain Eukaryota; kingdom Viridiplantae; phylum Streptophyta; class Magnoliopsida; order Malpighiales; family Erythroxylaceae; genus Erythroxylum; species Erythroxylum domingense. Next base: position 28,856,190 of record JANQBM010000007.1, on the reverse strand, counting down.
GTTTTACTTTTCTACGGGTTATGATGGAAGTAATAATAAGTGAGAGAGAAGTTAAAGCAAAGTTGCAAACAAGCTTAAGAGTTGTTGTTGGGAACATGTAATAATCAATAATAAATTCTTTGGAAAACGAAATCTCAAAGGGTTAAGAAGATTCAAACTCAAAATCTCAAGTTCTCGGTTATTCATAATCAATAACAAAT
>JANQBM010000007.1:28808201-28829342 GCA_025594535.1 Erythroxylum domingense | reverse complement strand
AAATTAAAATAAAGTAAATCTCTTTGGTCAAAGCTTAGGCATTTTTTGTGATTTTAAGCCCATGAAGATTACAGGTTAAAGCCCATGGGAAGGGACGAAGAATATTGTTGGACAGCTATTGTTGGCAATGGGTCAAAGCCCGACCCGAAATTTTATGATAGCACTCAAAATCCAAACTTAAGCTTGAGCCTATTTAGGCCCAAACTAAGTACGATTAAATATATTTTTAATTTTAAAAGTTAAAAACTACGTCGGTTATCTAAACCTGAGCCGTGTCATCCGAAGTTTGATGATCGAATCAAGTTGGGTCCAATCAAGTCAGACAAACTTTACCAAACCTAAAGGCAAGTATAAATTTCCAAAATAGGAAATCAGGTGTTATGGTTCTATTTTATCTTAACGCCGGTAACTTTAGATCTTGATTACTGGTACAGATCAAGATCTTACAGTCATCATGGCTACTTTATATCACCAGATGATCTATCGTCTAAAACAATTCCTTCTCTAATTTTTTAATTAAAAAATAGTATTTATGTTTAAGTCAAAAAATCAATAGTAAATTTTTTAATACTAAAAATGAATTTACTCAAGATTTCAAGTGATTTTTTTAAAGAAATAAGTTTGGATTTGATTTATAATCAATAAATAAGATTTAATTTAATTAATTCATGTCATAAAAAAATCTTTAAATTTAAATCTTTTTTCTTTTTATTTAATTTATTTGAACTTCTTTTATCAATTCAAAACTTAATTAAATTGAAGTTCCAATTCGGTGGCAAGGGCTTTGTTTTGAAGTTAACGAATTATACTTAAGTTAATTAAATTTTCCATTTAATTAAAAAGTAAATTGAGCATTTTTATTATAATCATTTTAAACGGCATTATTTAATTTATAAATTCAAGTTTAAATTTAAAAAAAAAACACGAATCATACCTGATTTGAGCCATCAACCAAGATCTTCAAGGACTTTTACGTGCGGATAAGAGGGAGGGAGATCCTCTGTTCTCCCTTATCCTATTCCCCTATTCTAAGTGATTCTAGCCATTCAATTTTTGTAGGTCTCATTTATTGTATGAATGAATTTTTATAAAATCGAGTAGGAGCAGAATAATGGGAGAATAATAGGAATAGGTAATCTCGTCGGTTTAGAGAATCAATCATCTAATCATGCATGTAAAAGGGTTGACAATGGTATACTTTACTGTGTGACTCAGGTCATTGATGCTGTAATTGAAACACATTGTTCCCACTTGTAAGCCTAGTATAGGCTGATTCCTATATAATTTACAAGATATAATATAAATATATATATATATATATATAATTTGAATTATAACATTGAAATATATTTAAATTTAATATTATATTTTAAAAATATTAAAAATAAACTTTTGGTAAATAAAAATTTAATAAAATTAAATCCTGTCACTTAAGTAACATATTATCATTAATGTGACACATTTTTTATTTTTAAAAAGTTTATTAATAAATTTTAGGTACAAATTATATGATATAGTGACATATTAGGTCTTGTTAATATGTTTTAAAAATAAATTATTTTTTCATTATTTTTTAAAATTTATTAGTGAATTTCATATAATATAATGTAGCTTTTATTAATAGATTTTTAAAAGTATATAAAATAACATCAATAATGACGTATAACTTAATTGACAAAACTATAATTCAGTAAAAATTTTCATTAAAATATTACAATAAAAACCTTAAAACTTTAAACTATACTTTTTACCTTATTATATAAGAACATATTGTTGACTATTATCTGATGAATAATGATCACTATTATAAATATGAAATACAATAACCTTCTCTCTATTGGATTTATCATCTTGGCATGTTTTTCCTAAAAGATGAGTGGATTTCAAATGGTATTAAAATGAAAGGATTAAGCTTTGACATACTCGACTCAAAATCTCAATATTTTCTATGCACGTTTTAAATTTTTGAAAAATATATAATAAGTGATAGTAAATATTAATTAAGTAGGGCAGCTATTTTTGCTCACTAAATATTAATTAAGTAGGCAACTATTTTTGCTCACTCTCTCTCATACACTTTTTTGCTCTGAGCTCTCTCATACACGTTTCCCCTTTTACCCTCGTTTTTTCCTACTGGAGAAAATTGCTTCCTCGTGCTGGTCTGATCCCTAACCTGACCCACCGGTATCTCAACGGAGGAATCTCCTCCATCGTGAATGGAGAATGGCATAGAACACTTCTCTAATATTGACTTTCTCGCCCTCTCTCGAGATGTCCGTTGCGTCTCCTCGGTTAGACCTATCCTGGGTTCTCCTTCCTCGAAGGGGACAACTCCGGCTTACCGAGGGGCCACAAGGCAAATCGCACCTTAAGCAGCATAATAAGGGCACCCTCCATTATTTCCTCAATGTGTTGAAGGATGGGTTTTAACTCCCTTGATTAATTTGCTAAAGGTAAGGGCGTGAGCTTGGTTGTCAGCTCTGGTCTACTTCTTCTGGTCCAAAAGGCCTGCCTTCCCAGCAATCAATGCATCAGTAAAGGTGAGATGGGCTAAGAAGGGCCTACAGAAGGTCATGTTAAGGGAAGATGGTACCTTTTTATTTAAATTTTCTGATGATTCCTGCTTGTCAGAAATTGTTGAACAAGGGCCTTGGCACATCGTTGACCAACCATTGTTTATGGAGAAGTGAAGGTTGGGATTGGACGTGGACCAAAGCCTCATTGATGCTATTCCTATGTGGGTTCAATTCCACAACCTTCTAATGGAGTTTTGGAGTTCTGGATGGTTGCCGAATTGACTTATGTGGCTATCTCCCTTAGACATCCAATTTATATGGATTCACAAACAGCCTTGATGGAGAGGACAGGCTATGTGAAGTTGTGTATTGAAATTTCTAAATAAGCTATCTTGCTTGATAGTCTCCCTATTCTTAAGCTTGGGATAATGGGGAACTGGAAAAATTGATCATAAATATAAGTTATCGTTAGAAGCCGAATTATTTTGCTAGGAAATGGGCTCCCACTTGTAGAATCCTTCTTTCTGGTTGGCATGAAGACCTCAATTCTGAAGTGAGGTAAGCTTCGAATAAGGTATTGCTGGATGTTAATGTTGGGTCTGGTAATGGGATCTCTGAATTGGGGAGTAGCCTCTTGGCTAGTGCTAATTTGAAGGAAAAGGTAGCTAAATAAGGAAAGGGATCTGGTTCTCAGATGAATGTAAACAGTACCACTTTACAGTTTGCGGTGGGACATAATGTAGGAAAGGATATGGAGGTTCCCATTCCTACGATGGAAAGAATCTAGTGGTAAATGCTATATTGGCTTGTGAAGTTTCCATTGTGCAGGTTAAGGTTGGAAGCTCTATGAGTGCGGATTGTTCTGGGTTGCCTTCTAGTGAGTCCACTTCTGTCTCTTGCACTGTTACACCAGATCCTACTGAAATTGTTGGGCTAACTTCTCCTATTGGCGTTGATACTACTTTGACTTGCGAGAAGGCTAATGTACATGTGGAGTTTGGGAATTCTCAGGTATAGGGAGCACCTGAGGCTTCTGCCTCGTCTCTTGCTGTGTAGGCATATTAATTGCCTACTGTTGAACATTTGTCCCTGATAATTATTAGGTTGAGGGAATCCATATGGCTTATTTGGGCTGTCACTCAGCGATTCATGAGGATTCTTCCTCTGCTATCTTTGGTGATTTTAGTTTGTAACCTGTTAGAGTAGTGTCCTAAAGGCAATTGTCTTTAATGCACTTTGTACAAAGTTATGTACAGACTTTATTTTCAATAATAAAGAAAACATATTTCATTAATTTGGTGTTGATATTGAATTGATATTGATCTATAAGCAAATTAATGAAGTCCATGATATATGACATAGCATGAAGGAAATTATGATGTGATCATATTACTGAGATTCCTATCATCTGCAATTATGTCAGTATCTAAATTATCCCTAGTTATAAGATTAATGAGACTGGACATTGTTAATCCGGATAGACTAGCACATGTCAAACTTCTTGATTTGATCAAGCAATGAATTTTAGAAACTATAAACATGAGATGTTTAGAGCTGAGATGTGGATGCTTACTAGAGATAGTAAGTACATTGGATGACCTACCATGAGATCATCACATGAATGTTCTATTCTAATGTCAGTAATAATCTCATCATAGCAATGGTGTTAGTATCCTTAGACTTGAGATACTCAAGGATATTTTGGATACTGATTATGTGCTTTGACTCCATTCCTTGTTGCCTTGCAAAGGTCGCTCATAGGGTGGTGATTGGGTATAGCTTGAGGTATTCGAAGGTAATTTAGTAGCCAATAGAGGATTCACCACTTCTGTAATAGTAAAAGATGATATCCGCGACCTCTTGTCGGGGCCATTACTTGTAAATCTCTAGCTGGAGTATATGTGCTATAAAGAATGTCTTCATTGACATATAGAGTAATGAGTCATAGGACGAGAACTGATATCACTTGGGCTAGATTTGACATAGTCAGTTTAGTGAGAGTTGACACTTTGCCCATACTCATAACCAAGTGGGGTATAGCATGGTGAAAGGACGAATTGCACAATAATTGTATATGGGAGGGTTCATGAGATGGTTTGTGATGAGCATGGGTTTGTTCGTCAAACCACTTACTTTCCGGTCCATTGGGAGTCATGATTTGTTGCTAGATGCCACTCATGACTTGCTTGAATTAAATGTTAATCCAAATGACCAACATAATCGGGAACCTAGTAGGTCACATGTATAAGAGTGACTCGGAGGATTCGTAAAATAGTTTTGGATAGAGATCCATTGTATGAAAAGCAATATTGTTGAAACAAGTCTCTTGTATTTTTCCACACCCGGGACCCAGTAGGACCGACCTTAGTGTAACTGGACCACCTCAGCTTTTATATATATATATATATATATATATATATAAGACATGAAGCAATGTGGATGAGGAGGAGGCTTCTTTAAAAAGATTCATTTATTGTCTTTAAATGATAAAAGACAAAATTGACTAAAAGACAAAAAAATCAAAAGCTTGTAAAAGGGTGATATTCGTGAAAGATTGTTTAGGAAGCTATCTACACTGTTTTCACTTAACTCCTCATATTTCTCATCTTCTTCCTCTCTATTTTTGCTTTAACGTTCTTGCTCTTTATAGAACAAATAAGAGAGTTAGCACTCTTGTCTTTATTCTAGTCATTTCTAGATCAAATAATTTGATTCGGTTAGTTTCTCCAATCTCTACGTGGATACCATTGGAGACGGTCTGTTTTGGTCGTTGTGGTTTGCGACAACCCGACGAGTAGAAGATCGAAGAATGAAGGAGACTATTCACAAAGTACATGGTTATTATATAAATGATTGATTTGTGTAAATGCCATGAATTCCTATATATATTATGAACATGAATGTGACTTGGGAATTTTCAGCTAGGTTTAATGGTATTTTCTTGTATAGGCATATAGATCCTGGATTTCGGGAAAGTCTCGGAACAATTTTTTTTGTTTTTCGCACCGCATATATATAATGCACGCACCGTGATTTTCCTATACAACCTTCTCAGCGAAAGTTTGACCGTAAGTATAAAAAGAATCTAAAATATGAGCGGTCCCTCCACAATAATGACAGTCCTAATATGGAATATTAAGGGGTTAAATGACCCCACAAAACAAAATTTTACACGGGAGGTAGTTAGGGAAAAGAAGTCGTGGTTGATAGGACTTTTGGAAACTAAAATAAATGATCCCTTCTCCTTATATGGTGCAAAATTTTTGGGGGCGCATTGGGAGCTCATCTCTAATCACTCTTCACATTACAATGGACATATAGTTTGTCTTTTTAATAGTGATCTGATTAGAGTACAAGTGTTGGAATCTTCAAATCAATTCAATCATGTACAATGTCAGATTAGAGGGACGTCTTCTGTATTCAATCATGTACAATGTCAGCTTAGAGGGACGTCTTCTGTATTTAATATGTCCACTATATATGCATACAATTTTGGCTTTCAACTTCAAAAGCTATGGTTGGACCTAGGTCGAATTTAGATTAATGTTGATAACCTCTGGCTGGTGGCTAGGGACTTTAATTGCTCCCTCACCTCGAATGAAATTGAAGGGGGCGATTATTCAATCTCGGGTTAACTAAGGAACTCTTTGTCTTTCTCTCTCGGATGGACTTAATGGATTTAAACGCCACTAGAGAAGGCATACTTGGTCGAATAATTAGCTAGGAGACTTACTCATTCGTAAGAAGCTGGATAGAACTTTAGTGAACTCTACACTTCTGTCATTCTTGTGTGCACTTTGGTGAGAATCTCCTTTCGGATCACTCATTCATGTTAATCTAAAGACTTGAGGACTATCATAGAATTGCCTGCCCTATTTCAATTTTTCAATGGCTTATCGGAGATGGAAGGGTTCCTTGAGATGGTGGGTAGGTGCTGGTCTGTTGAAATTGAGGGCTACAAATCTTTCTAGTTAAAGGAGAAGCTGAAGATAGTGAAGGCTGCCTTAAAAAGTTTCCTGTCTTGGCGTACAATGGATATCTCTAACCTAAGGGAGAAGTTCCTTCAAGGGCTTCCCAAATTGGGGCCTAACGTTTTTGAGTTTGATCAATTTAGGACTTAAACTTATAACTTACTTACGAAGGTCTAAACTTTCACGAGTCTGCTCAATTTAAGGCTCTTTTGGATGAAAATTAAGAAGTGTCATACACGTGCCGTTATAGACAAGTTAGTTAGTCCTTAAATGTCACATTGTAGTGAATCCGTACCTTTTATTTGTTGTTAATTTTCATGTGAAAATTAATATTTAAAATTAAAAAATCAAAATCCCTAAAACACGTAACAAATGCAGCCATTTAGTATCCAGCTTCTTTGCACGTCACAATACCTGGCTCCGTCGCAAGCTATAGTACCTGCTAGGCGTTCTTGGAGTATCCAAATTGGTGGGTATGCTCATAATGGAGGCTTTTTATTATTTAAGAGAGTTGAAAAGAGAGGGGATGAGGGCAAATGAGGTTAGCTTAATTGCGGTGCTCTTAACATGTGCACAAGCATGGGTTTTTGCTTTTGCTAATATATGCATAGGTTCATTAAGAAAGCTAGGTTTGGTTGGATTGTATAAGTGAATAATGTGTTATTGGAAACTTATGCTAAATGTTGGAATGTTAGAATGGGCTCAATTGGTATTTGAACGACTGCCTGAGAAAAAGAACATTATTATTTGGACTTCAATGATGGTAGAGCTTACAACGCACGGTCATTAAGAAGAGGCGATCAATATTTCCATGATATGGAAGAGTCTAGAATTAAGTCTGATGGGATCACACTTATTTCTCTTTTGTATGCTTATAGTCATGCCAGGTTGGTTGAACAGGGTTGTGAATTTTTTAATAAAATGAAGTACGTGTACAACATAGAGCCATCTGTTAAACATTACAGTTGTATGGTTGATCTATATGGTCGAGCAGTTGAGCTCCAAAAGGCTTATGTATTTATACATTAAATGTCATTGCAGCCAAATGTTGTTATCTGGAAGACGCTTCTTAGGGCTTATAGCATTCATGGTGATGTCAAATTAGCAGAGAAAGTTAAGGAAAGGTTTTCAGAGTTAGAGCTCAATGACTCGGGTGACCATATTCTGTTATCAATTGTTTATGATATTGCCATAAAACGGAAGGACATAGCTTCTATAAGGAGAGCAATAACTTCCCAGGGAATTAAAAAACTACCAGATGGGCCCTAATTAAGGTTGATAAGATCATATATACTTTTGTAGCTGGTGCAAAACATGATAAGATTACAAAAGAGGCTTATGAGAAGCTAAAGGAGATAATATTGTGGCTTATGGAAGGAGGTTATGCTCCAAAGCTTGGGAGTATTTTGCATGACTTACGGTAGGAAGAAAAGGAAAATTCAGTCACCAATTGCATAGTGAAAAGCTAGCTGTAGCTTTTGGGATAGCTAGCTTATGCAAAGGAAAGACTATAAGAATAGTAAAGAATTTGAAGATTTGCATGGATTGCCATATGGTGATTAACTTATGTCTTAGGTCAATTACAACTCGAAGATTGTCTTTAGAGATAACAGCTGCTTTCAAAATTTAAGATTGACTCTTTCTCGTGCAGAGACTATTGGTAAAGGATGAAGCAATTGAAATAGAAAAGTATATATGTCAAGCATCAAGGACACACAAATATTATAGCCATGAAGTAGAAAATCTTAAAAGGATGGTACAATTGGGAAATAGCAGTTGAGGAAAGCAACATCCAAGTAGGAAAAAGTCTAGACCACTGATTTAAATGTTGGACAGTGGTAGCTATGCTAGAGGAAATAGTTGAACCTCTAACTTAGAAAAGAGAAAGCAGGACTTAGAAAAGAGGAAGCAGGAAAATGATTTAAAGGCACAGTGGAGTTCTTAGGTGCAGCGTACGACGGAGCTACCAGGTACTGTAGTGAACGAGGGAAATGGTTACTGCAACGAGAGCTTAGTATTAAATAGGTGTATCTGTTAGGTGTTTTAGGGATTCAAATTTTTTAAATTTTATTTTACTTTTAATTTTTAGATATTAATTTTACGTGTGATAATTAATGATACACTGTCACCAATGTGAAAATTTATAAACGAAGGGTCCAAATAGGATGAAATAAATCAAAGCTTAAAGTTGGTTCAATATTTTTATTGTAAAGAAAAAAGATACTTAAAAAAACTTTCTATAGTGAAATAAGAGAAATAAGAAAAAGGAAATAGATAGAAAAGCTAGTGCTATTGTAGTACAGGAGAGTTCCAATAAAAAGGATGGAAGAGGCTTTTTAACTTGACATTTAAAGACTAACTGACTTGTCTATAATGGCGCATGTATGACATTTCTTAATTTCCATCCAAAAAAGCCTTAAATTGAGCAGACTCGTGAAAGTTTAAACCTTCGTTGAGCAAGTTACAAGTTTAAATCCTAAACTGATCAAACTAAAAAACATTATGCCCTAATTTGGGCTTGTAGCCTTCCTTTAAGCTTAAGCAGCTTGTTACCAAGATCCTCACAATGATTATCTTCGTGGTCAGGAAAGGGTTTGTCTCCAGAGTTACCTTGAAGCCCTTAAGCTTAAAAAATCGATTCTTCACCAAAAGGCTCGATTGAGCTGGTTAAAGGATGGGGATTGCAATATTAAGTACTTTTATGCTACCTCACTTGCCCATCAGAACATCAATAAAATTATAGTCTTTAAGAACAACAGGGGCCATACATACACTGCTCTGTCTCAGCTTCAAGAGGTTGCTTAGAATCACTTTTTAGAGCTTATGGGTGATGACTCTACCTCGAGGCTTAGCTTTAATGTAACTAAATTGCTGGAATGTCCAATTGATCCTAGCATCATAGATCTTCTAGTGCGGCCTGTTACTCGGTTGGATGTCAAACAAGTTCTTTTCAATATGAAATCTTCTAAGGCACCTGGCCCAAATAGATTAATTGCTCTGTTCTTCAAAAATACTTGGGACATTATGGGTGAGCTATTTTCTTTAGTGGTATTGGAATTCTTTGAAGATGGGAAATTGCTTAAGGAGTTGAACCATACTCATATATGCTTAATTCCTAAAAAGAGAAACCCTCAGTGCATAAGTGACTTCAGATCGATTTATTGCTGCAATATTATCTACAAAGTCATCTCTAAGATTCTAACAAAGCCTCTTAAAGTGGCTATCACTAGCAACATCAACTCTGCTTAAGGTGCTTTCATTCCTGGGAGGAACATTGGTGATAACATCCTTCTTTTACAGGAATTATTAAAAGAGTACAGCTTGGGTAAGCAACTCAAAAGCTGCTTAATTAAGGTTGACTTCTTCAAGGCATTTGAAATTTATTCGAGTTTGTCTTGAGGCACTTAAGATGCCGCCTCGATTCATCAATTGGATACTGTCTTGCATCCAAACTCCTACCTCGAGTGTGCTGGCTAATGGTGTCCCTTACAAACTGATTAAGATTGCTAAAGGTATTCGACATAGTGACCCACTTTCGCCTTATCTATTTACTTTAGTGATAGAAGGGTTCTCACGGTTGATAAGTAAGTTAACTGATTGCAATAGAAGTTTCCAGTTTCATTACAAATGTCAAGCCCTCAAACTTACACCTCTTATGTATGTGGATGATCTTTTGATTCTTTGCAGCACTGACCCATACTCATTTTCTATGATAAGGCATGCTTTGAATGTATTTGCAGAATGATCTAGGCTTAAACATAATCCTAACAAAAGTTGCATGTACATATTAGCAGATGTGCAAAACTGAGACCTTATTCGACAGTTAGTGGGGTTAAATATTTAGTCCTGTCTTTTCTGTTATTTGGGAGTCCCCATCTCTTCCATTAAACCTACATTGCTTGATTGTTTACCTCTTTTGGAGTGTGCAAAGACTTACACTAATCATCTCTGTCTTAAGCAGCTTACATCTGTATTGGGCCGCTCATATTACTTTACCTCGGAGAGTCCTCAAGGAAATTGACAGAATCCTGAAAGCCTTCTTATGGTCTGGCACCACTGATAAGGTTAAAAATGCTGAAGTTAAATGGAGTGAGGTGGTTATACCTAAGAGATATCATGGATTGGGGATCAAATCTATTGCTTCCATGCAGAAAGTCTTAATGTGTAAACGACTTTGGCGATTATATACTGATCACAATGCATTATAGGTTAAGTGGCTATATTAGTATCACTTTAAAAATGTAAACTTCTGGCAGGTTGGATGCAAGAAGGAACTCTCACGAATCCTAATACAAATGTTGCTCATGCGAGAATTGGTCTATCCTTGTATTAAATACATGATTGTAATGGTAACGACACCTTACTTTGGTTTGACAATTGGTTAGACTCAAGTCCACTTATCTCAAATCCTCACGTTCGACGCTTGAGTAATAGAGTTCCTTTGCATCTAAGGGTTTCTTCTTTGATTTGTAACGGCCAATGGTGAGGTAGTTTCATAGGTTTTGATACTCTGGCCTAACATTTACCCCCTACCTAATGTGCTAAGGGAAGACTCCCATCATTTGGACTTTGGAACCTAGTGGTCGATTCTCCAACAATCTTATTATCAGATCTTTAATCGAGGCTTATCTAAAGTACCTTGGTCTTCACTATTATAGCACAATTCTATATATCCTATGGCGTCTTTTATCTCTTAACTTGTGATAAAAAACCGACTTAGGATTTAAAGATAATGACATGGGAATGTTGACGCTGCTTGGTTGTTATGTAAACTAGAAATAGAGGATCAGGATCACCTATTTTTCCTCTGTACATACTGGAAAATGGTATGGAGTAAGATCTTACATTTGTTACCGGGGATTAGTTCTCCACACTATCGGGATCAAACTCTCTCATGGGCTATTAGCAACCTCTTGGAAGGGTAAATATAATGCAATCCTCTGCAAAGGCACCTTTATTTCTACCATCTATTGTCTCTGGAAAGAGAGAAACTCAAGATTATTTACTAATAACGAAGTAGGAGCATACCAGGTTGCTGATACTATTATCAATTGGGTTCAATCTGCTTTAATAGCAAAAAATTTTTACCTTACTTTATCTCTTAATATAAGGCATATTTAGCAATTATCTATAGGTAGTTTATATTTGCTGACTTTCTAGTAGAGTATATACTCGAATTCATTGTAATGTTGATTTAGTTGTCTATAGTATTTGCAATATAAATGTATCTATATTGCAAATAATTTCTTTAAATATTAAAAAATCATCATACAAGTACATCATGACGTTTTTAAAAAATATATTAGTAAATATATATAGGTGCAAAAACTAATACACCAAACGCACTTTGCATGCATACCAAGAACAATATATCAATAAATATACAACTTCACGTCATGAAACAATTTAAGTGCCTGATTAATTTAACAAATCTTAAATCTATTACAGCTCTTACTCAACGTTACAAAATCTTACACTCAGTTTTTATAAATTTAAACATGTAATCACTTATTAATCATACAACAAAATATCCGAAACACACGTATAATAAATTAATTATTCTAAAATATTTAATGGACATATATATATAAGATATATTAAAATTTTCTTTTTAATGTAATAACTAATAATTGCTTAACACTTGGAAAAACTTGTTAGATTAAAAAAATAGAAATATTGTAATTTCTCTTGAAAATATGTTTTGTTCACTTTTTTAATCTTTTTTTTAGTGTTCTCCATCGCTTAAAAATGCAAAAATTGTCAAAAAAAGTTAACAATTTCTATTTTTAAAAATTAATTAATTTATCAATTTGTTCTATTAATCAAACACTATTTTACTTAAAAAAATTAAGTTAGATCGATTATAAAGGTTCAATTAATTGATATCAACTCTAACTGTTTTCTTAAAATTTATAATTTTCTTACTTTATCATAATTTCTATTTATGTTCAATCCAATATTCCTATGCAATAAATTGTGTCCGAACTTATCAAATTAATGATTAAAAAATTCAATTAATTTAATTTATTCAATTGTATAAATCTTAACTGGCTCAATTTAATTTATTTTAATAATATTTTTATTAAAAAATTAATTTTTAATTAATTTTATAACAATTTAATATTAATTAACTCTTAAATTTCTTATTTTATCAATTTAATTTTTAAAACATTACTTCAAAGTTCAAACTTCTTTTTTTTTTTTAATTTTGAAGATACTAAGGTTGCGTTTAGATCCGCAGTGCGGTAAAGATAAGTATTTATTTACCGCAGCTTTTAAATGTAGTCACATATTTGGATCTGCGGTTAGTGACGGTAGCCGGGAGTGGCAAGGGGGGCTACCGCCACCTTTACTCCGGCTTCTTTCATGTTTGAACGTATGCTTCGTCTCTTTGCCAGCCACTCCCTCTTCTCTCACTCACTGCGAAGTCCAACCACTCCCTCTTCTCACCTCTCCTTAAAAATTAGCTTAACTTTGCCACTGTTTGCGGTGAACAATCGGAGGTTAGAGAATAGTACAGTACCACCGCAGAAATCAATAAACAAAAAGATGGTTATAGTAGAAAACTACTTATACGGTATAAATTTTACTTTCCATTAATAATCTTTACTACAAGCATTATTTTTTATTATAATCTTAATTAATATGACTAATAATATATTTTTATGAAATATTTTATTTACTAAATTTGTTTTATTTATATTTTCTTATTTTAATTTAATACTTTTTATTTATAATTTTAAATTTATATGACTAATAATATATTTTTCATTATTTATACAACAATTAATAGTTTATTAAATTAATAAATTTTTTAATCATTTTATCTCTTTACCGCAACTGTACTTGTCAAACACATATTTTCACGTTTCAGCATTTACCAAAACAATCCTCTCAAACATATAAAAGTAAATACTTATCATTTCAACATGCTGATTTTAACATATTGTCAACTGTTATCGCTCTTCCAAACTAAATATAACTTTTAAAATAAGCACTTTTGTGGTAAGCTGACTATTTTCCTTAATTTCCAAGTTTCATAAATATCACTACCTGAACCTTTGAATCCTTTCAAGATCAAAAAGAAAATAAAGATGGGAAAACAATAACTTTCTTGTGCTTATGCTTAATCACTTGAATAAAAAGTTTGGAAAACACCATTGAAATGCTTATTTTACAAAGTAAAAATCAAAGGAAAATGTGTCAAAATACTAAACGAAAGTGCTGAAACCATAAATCGAGATATTCCAATCCATCCCAAACCCTAAAAAGAGAATAGAATAAAAGAAAAAAACCTAACTACCACGTTAAATCTTCTGAATGGGATTTGATTAAAAAGAACTGCCATGTTTCAGCCATGCAGCCACCTCCATTTACAGCTATAGCCGCCATTTTTACTTCCACGTTTCTCTCACGTAAACAAACAATCTAACCCATCACATTGAAATTTTTAAGGTATCAAAACAGCCACCAAAAGCTTTACCCCACCAAAACCCTACTAAAACCCCATATCACCATTGTAGAAACTAGAAACCCCACCAAGCAAACAAACCCACTTGTGTTGTGTCTTTATATATCCATTTCTATCAATCAATTCAATAGGGTGGTGCAGAGGACGATGACTGAAGAGACGACTGCACCTGCAGCAAGTGGTGGTAACATTCGGCGGCGGTTGGTCTCTGCTCAGGGTTGTGGTCTAAGCACCTATTTTGCAACTCTCTAAGCATCTTGGGCACTAAGTTTGGACCCAACCCACATGTCTTCACCAAGTAACCTATACCCCACACGTCCACTTTCACGCCGTGTAAGCCTCTGCCCATCTCCGGAGCGTGTTTCCCAAGTGCATCTCCGATTCCATGGTGAGGGTGTAGCTGCGGTGCACCCACCGCTTCGTCGAATCCACAGACGAACCACTCGTTTTCTCGGTCGCTTCTTCTCATCACCTTGTCCCAGCTTAAGTCTCTGTGCATGAAAGATAAGTCGTGAAGTGCAACTAAGGCTTTTGTCACGTATTTTAGTGACTCTACTAGTTGGTCACAGTTTAAAGGCTTGACCTTGACACCTCTAGGCCTGAACACGAGCTCCAAATCTTTCTCTGACGTGTGGTAGATGAATTCTGAATGCGGGACTCTATGATCTAGAATGTCATATATCTCTTTCACTGCAGCCCATTTTCTTCGGGTTGAGAAGAATCTTGTTGCTGTATTTGGTGTCATTTCGATGATATTTCCATTGCCCATATCTAATCTTTCGAAGTCACTGTAAGCTGGTGTTTTATAGAGGCCGCCATTGCTGACGTTCAAGCACCTATCTGCGAGCAACTGCAACAAGCCAGCGACTCTATAGCATGGGACTAGGGCCTTCAGTTTCTCGACTGGTGACGACAAGTCTAAAGAATATATATCCGTACGGATAATTCGATCTTGTGAACGGCATAGTGCACAAAAAGTTACCAAGTAGCCAACTGCAAAATAGCCTACTATGTAAGGGAGGTCCATGTAAGTCCATAGTAGCTTCTCTACTAAAGAAGATGAAGGATCTAGCTGACCTTCCCTGAGTTGATCAGTTTCTTCCCCTCGCCACAAGCAAAAATTTCTGATGAAACCAGTGACGTTTGGCCATTGATCTTGCAGTGAATCTGATGTTGATGAAGAGGGTTTTCTAACAATGGACAGTTCGATTGGGCAGAACTTAGACACAGGCCTATTAATGCAATCATCCCAAAGACCAATGAAAGAGTCTCTACAAGAAGCAGTAGCACCACTGACACTAGGGTTCATTCGAATGATTGAGCTTAAGATGTCGAAAGTGATGCTTCTACAATCAAAAAGTTCGCTGCTAGTGGTGAAGAAGAGTTCTTTGCCTTGTGGCAAGTCTTTGTACACATCTTTGCGAAGTGGGAATCGAAACTCTTCGGGTGGTGGCTCTTGGAGATACCATGAGAGTTCAAACAAGCTTGGGAGTGTCGATGGTGGCATTCGAAGACATCCTAGGTAGTACTCAGTTGGGTCTTGAATTTCCAAAGTAGCTGGGATTGCTGTTCCAAAACAAAATCGAATACCATGAACACATACATTGTAAAGTGAACAAATTTGACAATAAGAACTGGGACTTACATCTTATTAAAGGTTCTGTTAATGGAAGCTGGGACTTTTCAGTGAAACCTACTATAAATAGACAACTGTGAGATGTGGACTTCAAGAAATGCTGTTTCAAGATAGGCATTCAAAATTACTGAGATTTACAGTACCAGAAGCAGAAGCAACAGTAGCAGTAGTAGATACTGAAGACTTTCTTCTACCAAAGACTTTGACTTGATGACCATTGACGAACTTGTCAACTGAGAAACCTTTAAGAGGTCCGTCTTCAAATGCTTCCATGGTGCAAGCTACCATGGAATCATCAAAAAACGTAAGCTCATCTGCATTCAGAAAGCTTGAACCTTGAACCCTCACTCTTCCCATATGGTTTTCCCCTTCTTCAGCCCACAAACTCACTGATTCCTCCCATGTCATCCTTACTTTACCGATTCTACGAAACTCCTTAGATGTTGAAGAAGAAGTACCACCTGGAACGTCTACCGAAGTATCAAACCCTAGCAAAACACCCCTCGCGCCATGGGAGTAAGCTTCTCCTCCACTTGTAATGCCAAATTGTTTTGCTCTTGCTGCAAAAGATTATCATAAAGTTGTAATCTTTTAGAGGGAAACAGGCAGATGCAGTAGAAGGATCAGAGAACCGAACTTTGTTGCTGATTAGGAATCAGCTGAGTTCATACCTGGAAGTGAGAGATCGTCTTCACTGAACAAAGGTGGGGGTGGCAAAGTTCCTGCACCTGTAAAAGCAGTTTTATTATCATCACCAACACCGATTGATGAAGCTCCTCTGCTCTGAGAAGTTCTCATGCGAGAACCCATGAATTGAGACAATTCATCAAACACTTCCTCATCAAATGAAGCAGGCAATCTGTGCAGCTTCCTCTCATAAAGACAAAGTCTGAAATAGCTCTTCCCAACTTGCTCTCTCTCCCCACCTCTCTCCCATTCATAAACTTTCCTAAACTCACCCAACATGTTATCCCATTTAGTACCCGCAGTTTTTGCATCTCTATTCACACCATTTCTGTTCAAAAACTCCGCGACTTCTCTATCTTTGTCAGCTCTCGTTTTCCCTCTTGTTGATGCAGAGATTTGAGCAGCTTCTTGATTTTCAGTTCTCGAAGAAGAACCATCAGTCCCACCTTGATACTGAACCCTCCAAGCCCTGGCTAGCCACAACATCTCATCTGGTTTCCAAACTGGACTAACATATTTTCCTTTTCGAAACTGGTGATGAAGGTGCTCGCTTTCTGATTTGCTTGTTTCTTGTCCAGATGCTGCAGAATGTGAAGGAAGAGGCGAGTGTGAGGGAGATGAGGCTGTATCTGAAGAAGATACTGTTGTATGAGGTTGAGGGTTTGATACGGACATGGGGTTTGTAGTTGGTGATGGACTTGATTCGCTTGTGATCATAGCAGTACTCATCGGACCTTGTTTCTGTTGCTGTCGTTGAGAAGCAGCAGAAGGTAATAGCTTCCATTGAGCAGTACCGTATCTTGGTCTCTTGGGGTTCACAGACTCAAATTGTTGCTCAAAAGGAGAGGCAGAAGTTGCACCAACAGGGACATAAACAGAAGCAGAGACGAAAGGAGGTCCTGTGACGACCACCGTAGACGGTTGTTGGTGATGGTAAGGTCTTATTTCAGTTGATTCCTCAAGTGGGTCTTTTGGAGGAGATGAAATCTGCTGCTGTAGTTGTGGATGCTTATTCTTAGTTGTTTCTCCTTTGTTGTCTCCCATCTCAAATGGGCCCAGAAGAGCAGACTTGGCTAGAGAGAAGCAAAAACCTTTTTAAGACCAAACCAAGAACCAGAACAAGAAGCTCCAATTCCTGTTGAACTAGTTCAGTTCCAGATTAAAGTCTCCATCTTTTAACACCCCTTAAAAAGGGTTTTTCAAGTGGATTCCTACCGTATCTTTAAAAGGGAAATCATAGCAATCTAAAAGCAGTATCAAGGGAAAGAAGTAGTATATCAGAAAAAGACGAGATCGTGGAACTGTCACGAGTAAGACACTTCAATTTTATCAATCAAACTTCAATGTATAGATGTAATATACTATATAGATGTGGTGATATTGACAAGTAATAGAGAGAGTACGCTAGTATATGATTAGAGAGTGTCATAATCGTAATGATCAGACTCAGAGACGCGGCTATGAAAGATGAATGGATTTACGAACATTGGTTTCTTTGACAGGGCGTTGAATGTTTAATATTGGGTTGTTTGTCGTTGTTTGTTCCTGCTTACATTCTGTGTTTGGAAGAAAAGAAACGAAAAGAAAAAAGATTGAAACTTCCCAGGACGAGAATGGAGACACTGAGTGTGAGTGTGTGAGCGTATAATTTGGTTGCAGTCTTAGATGTGGACGCATCGAATCGATATCTCTCTGTTCCGTTCACTCGTATGTGACTCTTTTCGTCCTGTGCTTGAGTCGGTGTCTATTTTGTTTTCATTTATTTTCTTCCTTTCTAAAATTTGTATATGTTTATAATTACTGTTTTTAAAGTTTAATATATTAAATTTGAACATAAATTTAGACTAATTTAACCTGATTAATTTTAAATTTAATTATATTAAACATAATTAATTAAATTTGAATTAATAAATCACACTAAATCGAATTTATATTCAAGTATTTAAATTTAATCAAATTCAAACAATTTTTAATAGGAATTTAGATTTAAGTATTTAAATTTAATCAAATTTAATTTTATTAATTTTAAAACCGTCGAATAGAGTAATTTTTAAGTTTAATTTTTAATTTTCAGTTTAATTTATTTTAATAATTTTGTTGTAAAAAATTAATCAATTTGTTAATTAATTAGTTCAATTTTAAAATTAATAAAATTTTACAAACTAAAATAAATCAATTATTCTTTATAAAAATTTATTGTTTCAATTAAATTTTTTATATTTTAATTTTATCTAATTTTTTAATTAATTTTATAATAATTTAATACTAATTTTTTTATAACAAATTTAACCTTTTGAACATGGGGAGTTTAAAATTTTATAACCTAAGATAAATCAATTAATTTTTATTTAAAAATTTATTGTTTTAATTAAATTTTTTATATTTTATGTTTTAATTTTATTTAAATTTTAATTAATTATATATATATATATATATTTCCTATAACGAGCTTAACCTTTAAAGCATTGGGAGCTTAACCTTAAGGCATTGGGAACATGCTTGTCTGCATCATCTGGTGACAACAGCCTAGAATGGACATGTACTTGCACCAGCATATGTATATATATATATATATATATATATATAGATAGTGAACTTCAGATTCTGTACTTAACATGTATACATGTCAAAGAAGCTCATTCACTTGCAGAGAAATGCTCAAACTTCTGTAAAATCTCATTTTCAAAAGACTTAAAAAGCTCATTTGTTGGGTTCATTTGAGTTTGTTCCAAAGTCATAGGAATCAAAGCAAACATGTATACATGTCAAAGCAGCTCATTCGCTTGCAGAGAAATGCTCAAACTTCTGTAAAATCTCATTTTCAAAAGACTTCAAACGCTCCTTTGTTGGGTTCATTTGAGTTTGTTCCAAGTCATAAGAATCAAAGCAAACATGAAACATGTATACATCTCAGAGAAGCTCATTCGCTTGCAGAGAAAAGCTCAAACTTCTGTAAAATCTCATGTTCAAAAGACTTAAAACGCTCCTTTGTTGGGTTCATTTGAGTTTGTTCCAAGTCGTAAGAATGAAAGCAATCGTATATCTGAAAAGGATCATCAAAATGTACATAAAAACAATAAGAGGACGAAGGATTTAAAAAATGTTTTGAATAATTCACTCATAATTATTAATTAACAAACTATTAAATGTTCTCCAAAGTGAAACACTTTTAAAAAATAATTATCTCTTAATAAAAATTAAACTTCTAAACAAAATATAATAAAGAAAAGTAAACTTTTATATTTTTTTAAGTTTTTGTTTTTAGAAAAAATCTTATATTTTAATTGAAAAATAAAAATAAAACACGAATTTCATATACGAACTAATTACATATTATTTATATAATTATCTAATTTATATATCTTAAATTTAAACTTAAGTAAATAGATTCGGCTTAAATTAATAATTTATTATAATTATTTTAAATTATTAATTTAAAATAAGCTTAATTGAATCAAATTAGATTTTAAGAGTTAAGTTAAATTCCCGAATTAATAACATTTAGTTAATCTACATATCGTATTCATATCACGTGTATTTTATTTTTATTTTTTAATTAAAGGAGAAAAATTAAAAAAGATTTTTTAAAAGATTTAAAAGTAAAAGGAATTTTTTTATAATTTTAAATTTTTATAAAAATTTCCATGCCATTCGTTCAATAAATAATACTCCTTTTGACTTCAATTCACAAACCGTTAATAAAAAAGCTAGCCATGGTAGGTACCAAAAGACAGAGTAAATGGCATCTCAGAAACGACCCTTCTTTATCTGAGCCTGTCTACTTTCTCAACCTATTACGTTCCTAGGCCAGCTTGCTTTACCTTAACTTGTTTCAACTAAGTCTCTTCCTCTTCTTCTTCGTCTCTATCCCTGGCTGCCTGTGTTAAATGTTTCTATCAAAGGATACACATACTCCCACACAATCCTTTTATCATTTTAGCTTTTAACATGTAATAGATTATCGGTCCCATGTAATGTAATAGCACTTTTTTCTTAGCTCTTTCCTTTATCTCTGTCTCTATAGTCCCCTAACAAAAAAAGGGCTCTCTCGATTTTGGTAGGGGGGTCCTAAGTAAGCCTAATTATGCATATAGGATTGCTAGGTTTGCTCACTTTTGCTGTAATAACATGGATCTTGGGATTTGAGAATGTTAAAAGCAAGTGCTGGAATTATTCTGTTTCTGTGCTGAATCAGTTGCATGCTTACTGTATCAATAGGATAGTATCACAGATTCACAGGTTAGGGATAGCCATTGATTTTGTGTTTGGTCCTTTGTTCTGAAAATATATTTCACATTCATCAGTAGTACACTTTAGGAGATTTACCAGAAGAGCTTCACCCTGCAAAACAAGTCTGGACTGACGAACTTTTTCTTGTTGGAGTTTTATGAAGTTGGTTGTTGCAGATAATTGTCAAAGTTCTGTTGAAGTCCCAGTGATGAGTGTGTACGAATAGTACTGTAACACTAAAAAAAGAAGATGTCGATAGTCTCGAGATGTCCTGATTCCTGTTCACATGAAACATTTTGGAGTAGTAAGGACACTGATCTGATAATCAATGTGACAGGTTGAATTGGGTTTGCTCTTAACATTCTTTGGAACCACCTCTCATATGGCTCATGGATCAGGTGTCTTCTTCCCGCTGGATCCTTCGCATGATAAAGTTTACAATAGAATTGGTATGATGGAAACAAAAAATTAAAACACCACTTGGGTCCAATTTCATACATTAGCATGGTTTTGTGACATTATATGATAAATTATATATATAGATAAAACAGGCCATCAAGTGACCCTTTTGGAAACAAAAAATTAAAACACCACTTGGGTCCAATTTCATACATTAGCATAGTTTTGTGA
>JANQBM010000007.1:28786254-28801034 GCA_025594535.1 Erythroxylum domingense | reverse complement strand
TTTGTCATTGTCACCATTTTTTCGTTCTGTCCACTGCAACCAAACATCTTCTGTCCTCGAGACGGAGACAGAAATTTCTGTTCTGTCTACCACAACCAAACACCTCACTGTCTCCAACTTTTGTTCCGTTCCGTCCTGTTCCGTTCCGTCTGCAGATACTGGAGACAGGAACCAAACGTAGCGTAAGTGACTCACAGGTCACACCAAAAGCTTCTTGTCGGCATTCAAAAGAAAGCATTATTATTTTTATTTATGTTTTCATTTTCTGAATTTTAAATTTTAATAAAAAATTTAGTTACTTGAATTTATTAGTTCCGTTTTTTATTTTACTTTCTTCTTTTTTTAAAAATTTATGAAAACTCAAAAAGTATTTTCTGTTTTCTTTTTTGTTTATTATTAACTAAATATGTATTATTTAGTTATTTAATATAGTAATTATTAATAAAAGTATGAATAATTTAATTTAAAATTATATAATTAATTACTAATGAAAATTATAAATAATTTAATTTTTAATAATCTATTTAATTTTTTAATTAATTAAATACATTTATTTAATAATTATTAATAAATATATTTAAATTTAAAATATCTTCAGATTTTATAAATTTCAAATTAAATGAAATTTAATAATTAAACTAAAATTTAAAAATTTTCACTTCATTTATTTAAATTATGATTTTGTTGTTTAATTTTAATATTTTATCTCACGAAATAATACAATATAATGTTTTTAATAATAACCCTTTCAAATAATCTATTTATAACTTTAAAAATTTTGTAAGATATGATGTGATATCTTTTCAATTTCCTCTAACTTAAGAAACTTTCAAATACAATTAGATCCCTTAATGACGAGATATTAGAGATCATTAATTACTCATGCATAGTAAAGTATAATTTTAAATTACCAATTAACTAATAACACGTGAGAAAATGAGATTAAAGTAAATTAAGTTTCAATTTGTTGATATGTGATCAAGCATGGCCTCGGTAATAGTTTAATAAGATTTTGGGATTGGAAAAACCAAATTTCAAGGTCATCATCAAACATGAGCCTTAAGCCTTTTTAGTTTTTTATGTATCTATTAAGACTACTTCCCCCTTTTTTTTTCCTTAATGTAAATTTCTTTTATTTTTACTACAATAACAATAACATTCAGTAAAAATTTTACTGAGACACAGAATTTGAAAAAATCGATTAATACGCAAGGTCTCATTTATAATTAAGAAAATGACATAGTAACGAAAAGATAAACCCTTTTCCTAAATAGCATCTTTCAATGTAGCAAGTACTACATAAGTTACTGATTTTATCTTTTTTTTAGTACATATTTTAACTTTCTATAATAATATATTGAGATATTGAAAACCCAATATCCCATTATTCACATTCTTAAAAGGTATGAATATGATACTGTAAAGGACAAAGCTTTGTGTATGAATGGAACCTCACGGTGCATGTGCCAATCCATTTGATTGGAAAAAGTGGGAAGATGCCTACCAACACCATCAAAGGAAAAGATTTCCAGAAGATATGGAATAGCCCCTTTTCAGAATGTATAACCAAATTAATGAGTTGGGAAAGTCTCCTAAAACTTATTTTTATACTTTCCATCTCTAAGGATAAGGAATCGTACTTGTCTAAGGAGCATCAAGGAGTTGTTAAGTAAGCATTTAGGCCATGACTTGGTGTGTAAAATTATATCGTCTTTCTTATATGGATGGTTGCTTTATTTGCCTTCCACCGAACTCTTCCTTGAAATCTTTAGGACACACGCTAAATAATATGTATGGTGTATGTAACGTGGAAAGACCTAACTCACCTTAACAATTAGTTTGAAAGGGGAGGTTTACATACTATTATAAATGATTGAATACACTCACACTTGTTCGATATGAGATCTGTTGGGCATATTAAGCAAAGAGACAAAATCGGGCACTTTCTCAAACCATTGAAATAAACAGGTTTTGATATTATATTGAAAGGCTTAACTCACCTTCAAATGCTAACTTGAAAGGAGAGGTTTGCACACTATAACGATTGAATGCACTTACACTTGTCCGATGTGAAATTCTTGACATGTAATAACTTAGAAATAATATATTATAGAGTAATTATTTAATAAATAAATGACTTAAATTTAAACAACGCATTTAATCTAATGAAATTTTACAACCTCTTAACATATTTTTGGTTTTAAAAGATCCTTCTGAACTAATGAAAGTGTAATTAAGTTACAAACTAAATATTTATTCATGTTAATCACAATAATAAGATCGAATTAATGAATAAAAAACCCTTTTGGGTGAATTATAGAAGATCTTAATATAGCAAAGAAAATTTCAATAATATATCAAATAATTTATTGAAATTATATAATTTATAATTTACTATATATTAAAAGTTTTTCGAATATATATTTCAAGAAGAGGAAAAGGCATAAACCTCTCTTTTAATTTAAGAAACATTTGAAAATTTACATTAATTTAAAAAATTTTGAAAAAATCTTTATAATTTTCAATTTTTCAAAACAATTTATTTTCTTAGACTTCGGTTAAAAAAATAACAATGAAATATATGTTTCATGAATATCACATTTGTACTAATCAAATACTATTTATATGAAAATTCAACATAATTCTTAAATTCAAATTGAATTAATTAAATTAAATAAAAATTAAAAATTAGAATGATTTTTTAAAATAATTTTAAAAATTATTAATTTTTTCTAAAATATATTAGAATATGAGAGGTTTATATCTCTTAATCATTTAAAGAATGGCAGTAACAAAATAAAGATTCTTTCGATACAAAGTAGACTTGAGGAACTGCATATATCTCGACAACTGAATTGCAATGGATATTATTCTTCCATAGCCATGTTTTTCTGATTTGTACATAAGTTGCTTCGTTGTATAAGCTTATTGAATAATGAAGGAAATCTGCTTCTGGTATCCCAGGATCTTCAGTGCCCATCAGGACAAATTAATAACAAGGACTGTGATCAACCTCTAAACGATATGTTTAAGTTCTTGTTTAATATAATTTAAAATCATCGACATATGTAGTAAGTTCGTCCCTTTAGGTTTACTTTGATTTAGCACTATTTCTTTCTCATATAAACACATTTTTATCAATGATTAAAAAACTTAATCGGTTCGGACCCTTCAATTAACTGTAAAAATATTGAACTGTCTAACTTTTTTTCTTGATTTTTAACTTTCCGATTCGATTTACTTTAATAACTCCTATCATTAAAAACTTATCAGTTTATTAATTAATCAGTCAATTTTCATAAATTAATTATTTTTATAAACTAAAATAAATTAATTAATTTTCATTTAACAATATTTTTAATTAACTTTCAAAGTCTTCTTTCAATCATAATTTAATTTCTTTAATTTTATTCAATCTTTAACTGATTTTATGACAATTAATTGATTTGTTTCGTGATAGTTAATATACTGCAAGTGCATGGCTTAGCTGTAGCTAGTACCGGCAAGTAAGGGTCGATCCCACGAAGACGATGAATAGTAGTAATTACCCTTCCTTTATTATTTAGCCGACGAATTGATTTTAGTTTTAGTAAAAAAAATAAAACTAAAACAATTAAAGAAATAGAAAACGATAATGAATGCAAAGACAGTGAAATTCACTAAAAAAAGCTATCGTTATCAGAAATTAATATCTACGTTCAAATCCCCTTAAACTCTTAACAGTTTGATCTTTTATCATGCAATTGTTTTATTGATATATTAGACCGTGAAGACTTTTATGGTATGTTAATAGCTGACTTTGAGTCTACTAACAACTAATCCTAAGGTTTCATACCGAATTACTCAAGTTAAATCTTATAGATTGTGTTACCGATTTATAAGTCCCTCTATTAGGTTTGACTCTGTTAGGTTATTTGTAATCTACTGTTGTCTTTTCAATCAAAGACTAATAAAGAATATTTGATCTTGCAAGAATTAAAACAAGCAGAAAAATAAAGAACACTAATTTTACTTGGTTCAATAGCTTAAAATGCTATCTACGTCCAAAGATCTTATACTTGTGGTTCAACTAGTAACAAGAATAGAGAAAGTTTATAAGACATTGAGCGTTTTCTAAAACACTTGCAAAGAGTCTATCAGCTCTTCAGTATCCTCAAATAAGTACTCTAGCAGCTCTCTAACTTTCTCTCTATTTCTATTACACTCAGATTTTGATTACAAAGAGTTGAAAACAATGTATTCTAAATGATCCCTATGTTTTTAACTGATGCCTGGTCTGCTTTATATAGGACTAAGTAGCAGTTGCTTTCGGTTGTATCTCCATAAAATTAGGTATGAGTCACATGCCCCTCACATGTTCAACTTATACCTTATACTCTGCGTTTTGTACGTGTTGAATACGACTGTGTTTTGTATTATCAAGACATAATTCTATGCTTCTATTCTCATATCTGAAAGGCTCTCCTTCTTTCTTTGTTGTGAGCTTTAGACATAATATTCACACAAATTCACAAATCTTCATCTCTGCCTTCTGTTGATTTTATGTCTTCGTTGTGGGTTAATGAAAAATCTATGAATATCTTCACATTTATTCCCTCCTTCTTCATTAACCTTGACAGAGTCCACTGTTCTGTAAGTGTATTAGGAACCCAAAGAAAACCCTAGTTTTACCAAAAAAGTGAGACCGAGAGAAATTAACTTGAGTTATTGTCGATTTCAAGGGGCTTCACTTATCTGTAGGTAATCCCTATAGTAAGTAAACTTCTTTGGAGTCACAACCTTCATACCGAAGTCGGATGGATTTAGTTCACCTGAGATTTTTTCCAAACTGAAGAAGTCCTCTGCGATTTTGTCTTTGACGAAATGGAGTCGGACGTCTATGTGCTTGGACCTTTCATGCAAAACAGGATCTTTGCTATAGTAGAGTGTGCTTTAATTGTTAGTATAAATTGTTGCAGTAGCTAGGTTAGCTTGAATTTCTTTTAACTTACTTTCGATTGTATCTCCATAAAATTAAGTATGAGTCACATGCCCCTCACATGTTCAACTTATGCCTTATACTCTGCTTTTTGTATGTGTTGAATATGACTGCATTTTTTATTATCAAGACATAATTCTATGCTTCTATTCTCATATCTGAAAGGCTCTCCTTCTTTCTTTGTTGTGAGCTTTAGACATAATATTCACACAAATTCACAAATCTTCATCTCTGCCTTCTGTTGATTTTATGTCTTCGTTGTGGGTTAATGAAAAATCTATGAATATCTTCACATTTATTCCCTCCTTCTTCATTAACCTTGACAGAGTCCACTGTTCTGTAAGTGTATTAGGAACCCAAAGAAAACCCTAGTTTTACCAAAAAAGTGAGACCGAGAGAAATTGACTTGAGTTATTGTCGATTTCAAGGGGCTTCACTTATCTGTAGGTAACCCCTATAGTAAGTAAACTTCTTTGGAGTCACAACCTTCGTACCGAAGTCGGATGGATTTAGTTCACCTGATATTTTTTCCAAACTGAAGAAGCCCTCTGCGAGTTTGTCTTTGACGAAATGGAGTCGGACGTCTATGTGCTTAGACCTTTCATGCAAGACAGGATCTTTTCTATGGTAGAGTGTGCTTTAACTGTTAGTATAAATTGTTGCAGTAGCTAGGTTAGCTCGAATTTCTTTTAAGATGCCTTATAATCTTTTACCCCTTATATGACTGCATAGAATTTTGCTTCTGTAGTTGATAATGATACTATTGATTATTGTTGTACTTTCCAACTAATTGTGTTTTCTGCTAATGTAAATAAATATGTTGAAATTGATTTTCTTTTGTCTTTGTCTATTGCATAATCTGTATCTACAAAGCTATGTATGCTTAAATTGTTGTATTTAGCTAGCTTAGCTTTAAAGAAACACAATCCGTAGCTTAGAGTTCCAGCAAGGTATCTAAAGACATTCTTTAGTCCTTGCTAATGCTCAAAACCAGGGTTAGCCATGAACTTGGTTAGAATGATAATTGCATAAGCAAGATCAGGTCTAGTACATAGCATTATGTACATAATATTACCAAACCCAACATCATAGGGGTAGTTCACCATAGCTTTCTTCTCTTCCTCAGTTTGGGGGCTCTTACTTACAATCATCTGAAGATTTGAGCTTATAGGAATAGAGTTAGACTTTGCTTGTTCCATGTTGAACTGAGCAAGTACCTTTAGGATGTAATTCTGCTAATTCAACCATAGTTTTCTTTCCCTCCTAATTCCTTATAACCTGCATCCCTAGGAGCTTATGTGCTTCTCCCATGTCCTTTATATCAAAATGTTTGCACAAAGCATTCTCTACTGAGATCTTCACTCTCTTCAGTGACTTCTAGTATCTGATCACCACTGGAGTCCTTTGGTTTCTCTACATTCCTAACATCTCCACTTTGTGCAGCCTTGTCTCTTTTCTTCTTTATGCAATCTCTTGCAAAATGCCCCTCTTTATCACAGTAGAAACACTTCTTACCTTTTGTCTTTTTCTTCTTGTCATTACCTTCCTTATGTGCTTATCCTTGCTATTTCCTTTCTGCCAACTCCCTTTCTTGCTATTCTTTTTCTGTGATTTCTTGTCATGATTATTTTCTATGAACATCACTTCTGCTTCCTTCTTGAATGGGTTAATATCCACTATATCTTCCATTATTGAATCTAGTACCATCGTAACAGTGAGAGATTCTCTACCAGCATGCTTGATCACCTTCTTGAAAACATTAAATTCAGAAAGTAAAGCTTTTAGAATCACTACAGCTTGATGCTCTTCCGAAATCCTTTCACCTATAGTTTCTAAATCTTGCACCAACTTAAAAAAGGAGTCTAGATTATCACCAAAAGAAACATAAGTGTTCATCTTATAGTTAGCAAGATTATGCAGAAGAGTCATCTTCTTAGAAAGACATATTTTAGCATATAATTCATCAAGTTTCAGCCATAGTTTCTGTGCAGCATTACAGTTCTGCACTTTCCTTATCACTATTGGTGACAAGTGAAGCATTAACTTGCAGTATGCAAGTCTTCGCATCTTGAGTCTCTTTATGGGATTAGTTTCTACATCATACTGATCTTCAATAGCTCCATAACATTCATAAAACTCAAGATGGGCTTGCAACTGAAGTTTCCAGATGGTGAAGTCTTTCTTACCAGTGAAGACATCCATTTCTTTTCCTACCATTTTGAATATAGTTTAAAGAAACATGAGAGGAAATTTACTTAAAGAAATTCTTGATGAACCTTGATGCTTTGAGTAGCCAAGAATTGCCCAGGAAGTTGTGGATTAGCTCTGATACCACTATTGTTAGGTTATTTGTAGTCTACTGTTGTCTTTTCAATCAAAGACTAATAAAGAATATTTTATCTTGCAGGAATTAAAACGAGCAGAAAAATAAAGAACACTAATTTTACTTGGTTCGATAGCTTAAAATGCTATCTACGTCCAAGGATCCCACACATATGGTTCAACTAGTAACAAGAATAGAGAAAGTTTACAAGAGATTGAGAATTTTCTAAAACACTTGCAAAGAGTCTATCAACTCTCCAGTACCCTCAGATAAGTACTCTAGCAGCTCTCTAGCTTTCTCTCTATTTCTATTACACTCATATTTTGATTACAAAGTGTTGAAAACAATGTATTCTAAATGATCTCTATGTTTTTTACTGATGCCTAGTCTGCCTTATATAGGACTAAGTAGCAGTTGCTTTTGGTTGTATCTCCATAAAATCAAGAATAAGTCACATGCCCCTCACATGTTCAACTTATGCCTTATACTCTGCGTTTTGTATGTGTTGAATACGACTGCGTTTTGTATTATCAAGACATAATTCTATGCTTCTATTCTCATATCTGAAAGCCTCTCCTTCTTTCTTCTTTGTGAGCTTCAGACATAATATTCACACACATTCACAAATTTTCATCTCTGCCTTCTGTTGATTTTGTGTCTTCGTTGTGGGTTAATGAAGAATCTGTGAATATCTTCACAAACTCTAATCCAAAAGATTTATTTCATCCTATCTCTAAGGTTGCAATCAACTTCTTCTGATTATAGTAAATCTATTCATATTAGAATTTTTCAATCTCTATGTATGAAATCACAAAAATAAAACGCATAATCAGATCATAATATATCAAATAACTAACTGCATTAATAAAATCATATCAAAGTATTAACGTAAGGTTCATCTAACCTAAATATTAACTGGATGTTTAGTTACACACGATAAAAGACAAAATCAAACATATGATCAAATACGAAATCAAACATATAAGCAGAAATTCGAATCAAAAACAATGAAATCATAATTCTAAATCTCCATGATTGTGTTCTGTTGAATATTCTTGCAATGTGGAGGTTCGATTTTATATTCCAATAGATATATCTTTTGATCATTTCTTTGTGTTTTTCACTTCTTTAGACCAAAATTGCCCTTTGAGAACAACTCCACGTCGGAAAATCACCTCCTAATGTCCCCTCCCTTCATTAGCCGTTGAAAACGTCTTTTTAAATTAAAAACTAGGGTTTCTAGGAAAGAAAAAATTGGAAAAGAAAAGCATAAAGGAGTTGAATATGTTAATTTAAAACATTATTTATTTATTACCTTATCATCAATGCCATTTTATACTTATTACCAAAGACTTTCTCTAATACTATTTGATACTTCTTAATTTTACATTAATCCAACAATAGCTCTAATTCAACTTAAGAAAAGTAAAAATATAGATTAATTAGTTTAAAATTGATTTAATATTCTTTTCTATAGATTCATATAAGATGTCACAACTTTTCTCTAATCATCTTTCCTTTTAAAATTTCCCCTTCTTTTAATTGGTGGGATGAGAATGGACACTGCAACTTGTAGTTCTAAAGGTTAGGTAAGCAAGTTGTGTCTGCCTTTTGGCTGGCCATGACTTTTGAACCAATAAAAAGAAAAATAATAAGAGAAGACAACAAGAATTTGAAATCAATATTAAAAAAAAGGAAGAAGAAGAAGAAAACAAGAAGGCCCAGATGCATATTCCTTCGTATTGACATAAACTCCATAGCCAAAGCATCTATATAGACACCATAAGTGCCAAAATGAGATTAAAGTAATAACACGTGAGAAAATGAGATTAAAGTAAATTAATTTTCAATTTGTTGATATGTGATCAAGCATGGCCTCGGTAATAGTTTAATAAGATTTTGGGATTGGAAAAACCAATTTTCAAGGACATCATCAACCATGAGCCTTGCACCTTTTTAGTTGTTTATGTATCAATTAAGACTACTTCCCCTTCTTTTTTTTCTTAACGTGAATTTCTATTATTTTTACAACAACAACAACAACATCCAATAAAATTTTTATTGAGACACAGAATTTAGAAAAATTTAATAATACGCAATGTCTCATTTTTAATTAAGAAAATGACATAGTAATGAAAAGATAAACCCTTTTCCTTAATAGCATCTTTCAATGTAGCAAGTACTACATAAGTTACTGATTTTATCTTTTTTTTTTCGGTACATAATTTAACTTTCTATAATAATATACTGAGATATTGTAAACCCAATATCCCATTATTCACATGCTTAAAGGTTATGAATATGATACTGTAAAGGACAAAGGTTTGTGTATAAATGGAACCTCACAGTGCATGTACCAATCCATTTGATTGGAAAAAGGTGGGAAGATGCCTACCAACACCATCAAAGGAAAAGATTTCCAGAAGATATGGAATAGCCCCTTTTCATAATGTATAACCAAATTAATTAGTTGGGAAAGTCTCCTAAAACTTATTTTTATATTTTCCATTTTTAAGAATAAGGAATCGTGCTTGTCTAAGGAGCATCAAGGTGTTGTTAAATAAGCATTTAGGCCATAACTTGGTGTATAAAATTATATCATCTTTCTTATATGGATGGTTACTTTAGTTGCCTTCCACCAAACTCTTCCTTGATATCTTTCTGACACACATTAAATAATATGTCAGGTGTATGTAATGTTGAAAAGCCTAACTTACCTCCAAAACATATCTTGAGAAGAAAAGTTTACACACTATTATAAATAATTGAATGCACTCACATTTGTCAAATGCGGGATTCTTGACACACCCCCTCAGCCTAAAGTAAGATTGGATATCTGTTAGGTATATTGGGCAAAAGGACAGAACCGGACACCTGCCCAAACCATCTAAACAAACAGTCTTTGATATTGTATTAAAAGGCCTAGCTCACTTCTAAAAGCTAGCTTGAAAAGAGAGATTTGCATATTATTATAAATGATTGAATGCACTCACACTTATCCAATGTGAAATTTTTTACATGTAATAACTTAGAAATAATATATTATAAAGTAATTATTTAACAAATAAATGAATTAAATTCAAACAACGCGTTTAATCTAATTAAATTTTACAGACTCTTAACATATTTTTGGTTTCAATTGATCCTTTTGAACCAATGAAAGTGTATTTAGGTTACAAACTAAATATTTATTCATGTTAATCAAAATTATAAAATCTAATTAATGAATAGAAAACCCTTTTAGGTGAATTATAGAAGATCTTAATAAAGCAAAGAAAATTTCAATAATGTATCAAATAATTTATTTAAATTATATAATTTATAAATTACTACATATTAAATTTTTTTTGAATATATATTTAAAAAAGAGGAAAAGGCATAAACCTCTCTTATAATTTAAGAAACTTTTGAAAATTTACCTTAATTTAAAATTTTCTGAAAAAAATCTTAATAATTTTCAAATTTTCAAAAAGGTTCATTATCTTAGACTTCGGTTTAAAAATAACAACGAAATATTTGTTTCATGAATATTACACTTGCACTAATCAAATACTATTTGTACGAAGGTTTAACCTAATTCTTAAATTCAAATTGAAGAAATTAAATTAGATAAAAAACTAAAAATTAGAATGAATTTTTTTAATAATTTTAAAAATTACTAATTGTTTTCTAAAATATGAGAGGTTTATATCTTTTAATCATTTAAAGAATGGAAGTAACAGAATACAGATTCTTTCAATACAAAGTAGGCTTGAGGAACTGCATATATCTCGACAACTGAATTGCAATGGATATTATTCTTCCATGCCCATGTTTTTCTGATTTGTATATAAGTTGCTTCGTTGTATAACCTATTGAATAATGAAGGAAATCTGCTTCTGGTATCCCAGGATCTTCAGTGCCCATAAGGACAAATTAATAACAAGGGCTGTGATCAACCTCTAAACCATATGTTTAGATTCATGTTTAATATAATTTAAAATCATGTACACATGTAGTTGGTTCGTCCCTTTAGCTTTATTTTGATTTAGCAATATTTCTTTCTCATATAAAGACGTTTTTATCAATGGTTAAAAAACTCAATCGGTTTGGACAGCTCAACTGTAAAAATCTTAAACCGTCCAACTTTCTTCTTGATTTTTACTTTCCGATTCAATTTACTTTAATAACTCTTGTTGTTAAAAATTAATCAATTTATTAATTAATCAGTCAATTTTTTTAAATTAATAAGTTTTTATAAACTAAAATAAATTAGTTATTTTTCAATTAACAATATTTTTTAATTAAATTTCAAAGTCTTTTTTTAATCATATTTCAAATTTCGTGATAGTTTATATATTAATAAATCGTAAGTGCACGACATAGTTGTAGCTAGTACCAACAAGTAAAGGTCGATCTCACGAAGACGATGAATAGTAATGGTTACCCATCCCCTGTTATCTAGCCTACAAATTGAAGATTTTTAATAAAAAAATAAAAACTAAAACAATTAAAGTAATAGGAAATGATAATAAATGCAAAGACAATGAAATTTACTAAAAAAAATTATCGTTATCAGAAATTAGTATCTAGGTTTAAATCCCCTTAAACTCTTAACAGTTTAGTCTTTAATCATGCAATTGTTTTGTTGATAGATTAGACTGTGAAGACTTTTATGGTATGTTAATAGTTGATTTTGAGTCTACTAATAACTAATCCTAAGATCTCTAACCGAATTACTCAGGTTAAATCTTATAAGATTGTGTTAACGATTTATGAGTCCCTCTATTAGGTTTGACTCTAATCCAGAAAATTTATTTCATCATATCTCTAAGGTTGCAATCAACTTCTTCTAATTACGGTAAATTTATTCACACTAGAATTTTTCAATCTCTACGTATAAAATCATAAAAATAAAACGTATAATCAGATCACAATATATCAAACAACCAACTACATTAATAAAAGAATCAAATCATATCAAAGTATTAACATAAGGTTCATCTAACCTAAATATTAACTGGATATTTAGTTACGCATGATCAAATACGAAATTAAACATACATAAGCAAAAATTCGAATCGAAAGCAGTGAAATCATAATTCTAAATCTCCCTGATTGTGTTCTGTCGAATATTATTGCGATATAAAGGTTTGATCTTGTATTCCGATAGATCTTTTGATGATTTCTTTGTGTTTTTCGCTTCTTTAGCCCAAAATCGCCCTTTGAGAACAACTCCACGTCGGAAAATCACCTCATGTCCCCTCCCTTTATTAGTCGGCGAAAATGCCTTTTTACATTAAAAACTAGGGTTTCTAGGATTTACACAATCGTGTATGTCCAAAATCGCCTACAATCGTGATTATGCACGGTCTGGATGAAGTGCACGGCCTAGATGCACAGTCGTGCACCACTTCTATGTTTCAATTCTTCATTCAATGTCGTCTTTTTGTTTGAATTATTCTCCTTTAAGTCCGTGAAAACAATTATAACCTATAAATACACTTGAAGCACATTAAGTACTAAATATATAATAAAAGTATAAAATATCAACCAAACACATATCAAATATGAGGTACATTTATGATCAATTATGCATCAATTAACAATTTAATATTGATTAAACCTTTTAAACTTTAAATCTCTTGTCTTATCGATTTAACTTTCGGTTCGATTTTTTAAAACATTAATTTTTATATTATAGATTCAATTACCAAATAACGACTATGTTGATTTATTCCAAGCCCTTTAGTATTCTGAATTGGATTGGAGTTAAGATATAAATAAATGTGGAAAGTTATAAAGAAATAGATAGAGTAAAGTGGACAAAACTTAAATCAATATGTTCGAGTTAAGTATGAAAACTTATATAATTAATCAGAAATACATATTTTTATTGAATTGATCCGATTACGATGAATTTAAGAAATTTAAAATCAATTTAATAAACGAATTTAAATTTTTTGAGTTTGTCCAAAATTCAAAATGCTGAACTAAATCATTTTAAAATAAATAAATAAATTATTTTAAAATAAATAAATAAATTATTTAATAGATAAATAATTTCGTATAGGGAATAAATAATAATTTTTAAAATATATTCATTGAAATAAAAAGTCAACGGTGTATTTAACTCTCTTTTTTTTTTTAATAAAATAGGTTGGTCCATTTTCATTTAAGAAACATTTTGTATACCAAACTCAGAAGCAGGTTCTTGGGTCTTAAGGCCCAAACACTATAAGCTTTAAAAGGGCTATCAGAATCAAATATATTTCCATTTTTTTACTAGGCTTCTTGGCCCATCCAAGTTCTAAAGCCTACCTGCAGCTTAGAACCATTAGAACATTTTGGAATTGAGAAAATATACAAATTTTTTCTTATAATTTTGTAAAATTCGTATTCATTTTATCAATAGAACTCAAAATTAATGTTTCAAAATTTGGATTTGAAATTAAACCGATAAAATAAGAAGTTTAAAGTTTAAAAATTCAATAAGTATCAGATTGTCGTAAAATTTGCATACAGTTAAAAATTGATCAAGATTGAAGAAATAGAAATAAGATTAAAGAAGGAAATCATTTTTGCCTACTGAACAAACTGAAATTCAATTAAAGAAGAAACGTTTTAGGTAAAAATTTATTAGTTTATTCTGGTTTATAAAATTGTTTAATTTATAAAAATTAACATATTAATTAATAAATTAGCAAATTTTTAATAACAAAAGTTATTGAGATAAATTAAACCGAAAAATTATTTAAACCAATCGAACTGATTCAATTTTTTAATTATTACTTTTTATAACTGACTTGAATAAATTATTGAATTCACATTATAATCCATAAATTACATGTTATGAGTAACACCGTTCATCCCAAACTATAAGGTACATAGGTCACTTTCAAGGAGACCAAAGACTTGGGAAAATGCACTGAGCAATTCTTTTGGTAGAGTTGGCCATAGTTCAGACAGAAAGTGTCTTAAAATGTGTAGGAGACAGAACCCAAGAAGG
Source organism: Erythroxylum domingense (assembly GCA_025594535.1). Taxonomy (NCBI): domain Eukaryota; kingdom Viridiplantae; phylum Streptophyta; class Magnoliopsida; order Malpighiales; family Erythroxylaceae; genus Erythroxylum; species Erythroxylum domingense. The sequence goes on along the minus strand of JANQBM010000007.1, from coordinate 28,786,745 downwards.
TAAGGTCATATGATGTATTAGAGTAGTACTTTGGTTGTTGCACAAGTGGTGACCAGCAAAACTTTGTAAGACATGTAAGTTAAGCTAAAACACCCTTTTGGTTCGGTCCTCTTTTCCAGGCAACTACTAACCAGTTTTTATGGAGCTCATCATTTTACCTGAAACATGTGCTTCACGTGGCTCTCATTTTCTCCTTTTTGTAAGGGTTTCTTTAGTTAGAGGGTTAGTAACGAAACATAACATACTTTCATCGTTTAATTGAGGGTTTGATAATAAAATGGAATGAAAGCGGGGGCGGTTGGTTCGCATGAGGAAATGGTAATAGGAATGAGAATGAATATACTGAGGAATGGGAATGGATATTATCATTATAATTATGATGGTTGGTTAAGAGGAAGGAATGATTATCATTACCATTGATAGTGGTTGGTTCGTAAAAAATATTAAGATTAAAATATTATAATTCAATATTTAATTAATTACAATATTTT
>JANQBM010000007.1:28673636-28698474 GCA_025594535.1 Erythroxylum domingense | reverse complement strand
AATTGCTAACATCTTGTGATAAGTTCCAGGAGTGCATCAAAACAAACCACAATCTAACTTTTTAGTTTGACACTTCTAAAACCAACAGGCACACATAGAGATGTAATGAGTTAGGCAAAGTCTGACATTTGAAGCAGCTTTTAAAGACAGACACTTCGAATCCCAATGCCACCACTATGCCTACTGTTGAAAATGTTGAATCAGTGAGACCTTATAACAACTTAGCATACCAATTATATGATTAAACCTTTCAAAACACTGACCAAAATGTTACCAAAAGACAATCATATCCGTATAGAACTTCACCTTATAATCCTACGAATAGCAGTAGCATTATTGATTTCGTGTACACATAACAAATAGAAAATGGAAGGCAGTAAGAAAGAAAGAAGTTACATTAACAACAGACCTCAGTTATCATCTCTGGGCGAATTGATTGTCTAAGAACAGAAAGAGCACCATTTTTTCCATGACCAGAGCAGCATACCTTAAAAGGGTACCATTAAAAAGTGAATGAAGAAGTATTTGATTGCATACCTCAAAAGAAATAGCTCTTGTTTCCATTTTAGATTATGTGGTACAATTTGTGTGGATGACAAGAATACAAAATATCAGAAACAAAAGCTGAACAAGCAATAATAAAGGTGTGGTAACGCCCACAAAGCTCTGGCTTTTGAGTTGGACGAAATACAATTTCTTTGCTTTTCTTGCCATCCTTTGGGCCTCAAGTAACACTTTTACCATGTAAAACTAACCATATCATAGTTGCTTTGCTTAGCAATACCAGTTGCACTAGCGTCAGCATTTATTCTCAAGCCATAAGCAAAGTCCTTCAAAGGACCAACATTGATCAATGAATCCCGTACTGCAAATGAGAAAGTTTTCTGCATTGGTGAAAATAAAACATAAGAAGAAGCAAAAAGCAATAATAATTAGACAAATAGAAAAAAAGTCAAAGTCAATAACAGAAAATCAGAAAATGACAAAACATAATTTGATAAATCTGCCACCAAAGTGGAATCTTGAGGCTATTATCTTAGATAGAATGCCTATATATGTTCTTGCTAATTAAAGAAATAAGATCATGTAATTCCTGAATAAAGCGAGAGGTTAATCAGTGTATTTCCCTAAACTCCCTCAATTTGAGACATACCTTCACCCTAACCATTCACTAGAACTCATTATTTTAAGAGTTCATCTATGACATTTAAGAATAAGGTACTAGTTAATATATGTTCTCTCAATTTTATATTACTAGGTTTTACTTTCATTGGCTTCTTAACTAAGATGCAGTATTCACTTTTCCTTCCTAAGCACACAGAAAAAAAAGCATAAACGAAAAGAATAAACTCAGGCAACCTGTGATTCTGCATTATTTGGAGCTGATCCATATAGAGAAAGCTCCTCCCCGCTAGCAATATCTTGCAAAGCATCAGAAGATGACCTCCTCAATCGCTTTGCTGAAGGAATATCACCTTCAATATCTCCAACCTGCACGTAATGCAAAGAGCAGAGAAATCTTCAAGAGGCGGAAGAAACACTGATGAACTTTTGAGTGGGTAAATTTCAAGAATATTCTTGAAACAATTAAGTTCATATATTTTGGATAGTCCTAGATGACAAGATCAAGTAAATGAATGAAAATATGGTGGTTGAAGTAGCACTAAGCAAAACTTAGGATATTAACTAGCAAAAATTACCTCTTCCTTCAAACCAGATGATGACAGTGTAGATTCCATCCCACAAGTAAACTGCACAAGCAAACTATCACCCAAACGACTGGCCAGAAAAAATAATGACTTCCCGATCGTTGTGATGCCCTGTTAGCATAATCAGGAGTTCCCAATTTCCCATACACAGATTAACAGTGAAACATTAACGTAGAAAGAAACAAAGTTCAAGTAACCTAACAAAGAGAATACAACAAATTAACTAACCGAAGACAGAACTGAAGCTTTAGACTTGGAAAGATCAAGTCTCTGCACAACCCTTCAAGATAAAGAGATATGAATACAGAGCTTATCAGAGACGCACTAAATCACTTGTAGAATGAAACATTCATAGATTCATAAAATGAACTAGCCACAATACAATCTCAGAAAACATACTCGAGCAATTTGATTAGTTTTGTCATTTTAATTTTAATTGGAACCCAAGGTATTTACAATGCTGGCTATGTAGACATACAGACCCAACAACATGCGCATTGCTCCAACCACTAACACATAAATGTACAATACATTAAATGCTTCTGAAGAGAAACAAAGCCTAAGTAGATTTTACTGCAAACTTGCAAAGCATGAACAAGAAAAGAGGAATAATATGTTATGTGTTCGTGCTTGGGATCAAGTCCAAGGACGATTCTCAAGAAAGTTAACCTCTGCTCCATTATTTACGTTAGATCCCTTCCTTGCAGAACCTATTTTTGCTTATGAAAACGGGCAGCACTTCTCAAGGACAAGGTCTGCCTAGATTGGAATAAGTTACGATAACTTGTTGCTTACTTTATTGCTTAACGTAATAGCCTTATATAAGCAAAGAAACAAAAAAGCTCCACCTAAATTAGGACTTCTAGAAAGACTCCTATTCAAGCTGTTTTAGGACTCTTAGAAGGACTCCTATTCAAGCTGTTTTTATTAACATAACTATAACAAAAACTAGTGCAAAACTAATAGACTCCTACTAAAATTAAAATATCCCTCTAATAGACTCGTAATAAAACACTCCTCTAATAGAATCCTAATAAAACACTCCTCCTTGCAAGTAGTTCTTATCTGCCTCGTAGGTTCTTCCCACAATGCATCCATATCATCACTCCCCTCTTCGACATCGAGCTTGCCCTCAAGCTTGAACTCAAGTTATGCCAGTGATGGTATGCAAAGATATCTCAGGTTCTCTCTCCACTAGTTCCTATCCTTCTTCCTCAGAATTTGCCACCTCAATCCAAAATAGTCGCTTACATTTGTGCCCCACCGAATAAGTCTCATCACAATTGTAGCACAACCCCTTCTATCTTCTTTTAGCCATTTTCGCTACGGTTAAATGCCTTCCCATCGGGGGCAGAGCACTTGCTATACTGGAGGTTGTAGTTTTAGCCCCCGAGTTTACCTTACTTCCTAAAGGTGTGGTTGCACTAGTGTTTGTACTATTATTACTGCTGTCCAGTTGTGAAGATAGCCATAGGGTAGTGTTTCGGCTGCCTCTTATCCCTTGTGTGTATTGCATCAGCATACATTGCAATTTTCTTTCAAATGCTCTTGCTAAGTTCATTGCAACTCCAAGATTAACAGGATATTACATCTCCACCTCGATTCGCAGCCCTTCTACAAACCTAGCCGTGAATAGATTTACTTGTAGGTCTCGTGGAAGCCCTATGGTTCGAGCTAGCAGTGTTTGGAATGGGCGTTGATATTCTTCTACGCTCCCTGTCTATTTGAGGTTCACCAATTCTCCTACAGGGTTGTTACTAAGGTGAGGGTTGAATCTCATATTGCAATGGCATTTGAAAGAGTACCAATGCATCCTTGGTTCTTCTTATTCAAGTTGAAATAACTACAGTTGGGCCTCCCCCATTAAATGAAAGGCAACCAATCTTACTTTCTCCTCCTCCGCTGTTTGATGGCTTAGGAAAAACTGCTCACACTTGTGAAGCCAAACCAATGGATCCATCGAGCCATCATACGTTAGAAATTCCATCTTAGTATATTTAGCCACCATTCTTGCCCTGCTACCCCCATCGGTCCTCTACTCCCGTGGCGGTGGTGATGGTGATGATGCGAAATACTTGCTCGATTTTGCACCTTCCAACCTTGCAAGCATGCTGATAATCTCTGCATATTGAGCCTTCAATTCTTGCTACCCCATCTCTAATACCCGTATCCTCTGATCCATCTGCCAATCTACTAAAGATTCCTCTACAACTAAATAGCTTGTTTCGTCCATGAACTCCTGCTCTGTTACCAAATTGTTATGTGCCCATGCTTTGGATCGAGTCCACGGACGATTCTCAAGAAAGTTAACCTCTTTTCCATTATTTACGTTGGACCCCTTCCTTGTAAAACCTATTTTTTCTGATGAAAACGGGCAGCACTTGTCAATGACAAGGTCTGCCTAGATTGGACTAAATTATTCTACTTCTAAGCTAATTTTTAAGATAGCTTGTTGCTTACTTTATTGCATAACGTAATAGCCTTATATAGGCAAAGAAACATAAAAGTTCCACCTAAACTAGGACTCCTAAAAACACTCCTATTCAAGATGTTTTAGGACTCTTAGAAAGACTCCAATTCAAGTCACTTTTATTAACATAACTATAACAAAAACTAGTGCAGAAATAATAGACTCCTACTAAAATTAAAATACTCCTCTAATAGACTCCTAATAAAACACTCCTCTAATAGAATCCTAATAAAACACTCCTTTTTGCAAGTAGTTGTTATCTGCCTCGTAGGTTCTTCCCACAATGCATCCATATCATAATAACATGACTTTTTTAACACGGATAAAGACTTCCCTGTGTTTCTAAAATTCCAACATAATTTGCATGTATCTTATTGAATAAACACAAAAAGTTAAATGACCATGTACATATTCTTGCGCATCTAAAACTCAAAATCGGAAGTCATCATCAGCATATCCTGTCATCTAAAGCAATAGCTTGTTAAAGATATCATATATTGGTGATGGTTGACAACATACCAACTTGGAAAAAGAAAACTCTATAATAAAAGATTAAAGTCAAAGAATCTATTGAATTAATGATTGAAAGTTATAACCTGCTACCTTCCATCATAAACAAGGGTCAATAAAAGGAGTTCCCCAGTTTTAGTTGATAGCAAAGCCACATCATTTAATAACCAACTTGCATTGGCGGCATCAAGTTCCACAGTAAAACTTGCTCTTGGCAGCTCTTGACTGAAAGCAAAAGAGGAAAGCATCAATGATGAGGTTAACCAAAACTGGATAAAGAAAAAAGAGTCCAAACGTTATGAATAACAATCCTCTACCAAAACATTTGGCTGTTAGGAAAAGTCAAGTTCTGGTACTCCATAATGAACTCAAAAAATTCATTATGAAGCCCATACATTACCAGCCAACAATGCAAGGAAATATAAGCAAAAAATCAGAGATTGTGCCAATTTGAGAGAGAGCAATAGAGTGAAGACCTGCTGTCAATGGAAACAGCAAAATTGTTCAAAGCCAATGCACAAGATGTTGACTGCACAACAAGAGTAGACATTCAATCATATAAGGTGAAATAAACATTGCATCATTTACCATCAACAAGAATGGTGCAACTGTTAATATGCATATGCAAAAGCCAACCTCACTGTGATAGTGGATGGTGTTTGCACTAATTACAAGAACACCACCAATTGGTGACGGCACTGCGAGCAGCTTGTAAGCATCATGTGGGAGATTCTGACAAGATATCGAACAAGATAACGTAAGCATGGCATAAATGTACACATGAAAATATCAACAGGTTTCCAAATGAGGGGGGTATGAGAAGCTAACATATGAAGTTTACACAAATACAAAAACTAAAGTTAACGCAAACTAAATATAAGTGAGCACATTAACCCCATTTGCTTAATTTCATAACATACCGTAACTGACCATATGAGCGTAGGTTGCTTCAATGTTGTGCTGATGCTAAATGCAGAAATCATGCAAGTATGATGTTTCCATGAGATACGACCAGCCCATGTAAGCTCCCGTTCATGAAGGATAACCACCACAGGCTCAATATAATCTACATGACAAAGCAAATCAAACTAATGAAGCAAATGGAAATGAGAGAATAAAAACTAAAGCATGAAAATTCAATATGAAAAAAGTTGTATGTATAGTCACTGTACTTAACCATCCACTAGAGGAATGTTATACCCAATAAAATGTTACACAAGAAAGGTTTTAACAACATGTGTTATGAGGGTGCTGATCAATGGTGCCTGCCATATTTATGCTTAAACAAAAATTTGAATTCTACAAAACTAGAATAAGTACAACACTTTTATAATGTGTAGGGATGGCAAAAGGGCGTGAGCCTAGCCTAGCCTAAAGCTAGTCAACTCGGGCTGCCAAGATTGGATCTTTTTTAGGTTTCGAACCGAGCTCAAGCTTGGACGCGGGCTTTTTTTAGAGCTTCGAGAACCCTGAGCCCAACCCAAAGCCTAAACTTCTTTCACATATAAAATGACATTGTTTTGTATATTGATGAATAGTTATTTTTGGAACTATTAAAGCCCAACTAGGCTCAAGTTTGGACCAAATGTTTTGGGCCCAATCGACTTCTGGCCAAACTTGGGCTAGGAAAAAATTTTCGACCCAAGCTCGAGCCCTACCCATTGCCATCTCTAAGCCTCAGCACTTTAGATCTAACTAATATGTACCATATAGTGTCCGATAATACGTACCATGAAGTATGCCTGATAATTCTACAACCACATAAAGGTGCAACATATAATTCAATCAAAAAACCATGAAACTGTGCATTCAAGTTCATGAATTGTCAGTCTTTTTGCAGTCAATCGCTTCTAATAGCCTATGTTCAAAAACAACTTAACAAATAAAACATGTCCATAACAAAATTTGAACTCAAAAAGGACAGGTTTCTAGTATTCTCCAGTGATTTTGGCATTTTCAAGATTTTCCTATGCACCTGCTTTCTACTCCAACTTGCAAGATACCTAGTTTCTCATAAAGCATTTTCATTCATCCATCTAGTTCTTAGAACCAATATAGCATAAAAACAATAGTCAATCTAGTTTGTCAAACTCACCGTGTATGAATACAAAATCTTTTATGTGCTTGACTTCCAAATCTCTGAGATTGATTATGCTAGAAGATTTGATACGAGCAGATATAGCACCTCCAGAACCAAAAGCTTCATCATCTCCCACCAAACCAGAACCAGCCTAGTAATTCAAATTTCAACAACAGTAGAGAGAGTGAATGGACCATTGTAGTATATCCACAGCACCTAAAATTCAGACAGGATTAATGCTTAACTAGATTAGAAGTCAACAAAAACCTGAGCAGCCTTAAGTATTATCATCTGCAAATCGTAAATAAGAGCACCACCACATCTGCCTTGAGGATCAACCTTAACCAACGGCCCTCTTGAAAAGAATTCTCTACCTCTTTTCATATGCAACCACTCCGGACCCTCAAAACAGTGCATAGAACTGAAGGAAAAGAAAACAACTCATACAGATAAGTAAAAAACCCTCAATTACATCAAGAAGCAAACCATTATTTAGTTACACCCTAAATTCCACCACTGTATTAGCCATATCTAAGATTTTAGCAATAGCACAAAACATGTTAGATAAAGTTCTTCATGAACTGTACCTTGTACGAAGTCCATGAATTGAATCATCAAACTCAAGAACCGTAATCTTAGCATCTTTAAATGTTAACACAATAGAGTCTCGTCTCCTGGAACCATTACCACCTTCACTAGACAGCACCGCCATTGACTCAACATTACCATGCAACCTATTAAAACAATATTAGAATTCGGAAAAAAAAGAAGCAACTAAGCTATCCAATACGCATAAACGCTTAATTCAAAACCTGTAATGGCAAACGAGCTCAAGAGAAGCTCCAGAAACACTGTCCATTACTCCACCGCGCTTCGGTTCGGGCAAATTTCGGGACTCCCTAGCGCTTTCTTCTTGAACCCTAACCACGTACAGCTCGAGGACGTTGCCGGCGGTGACAATGAGGTTTGGAACGGGCCCAATCCCGCGGCCTGAGGGCCACTCAGAGTCTAGATCGTCGGACTGCAGAGGAGGAATCTGAGGGACAAAGTCGACCCGAGAATGAGTGATGTAGCCGGAGGCACAGTTCTGGATGCCGGTGGGGCAGTGCATCATCTTACAAGCCGCGAAGCTCATTGCTACGGCGGTGACTTTGCGAGTTCTAGGGCTGCACGGAGGAAGAAACGGGAGACTAAGCAGCGAGCAATAGCAGGCTTAAACCCTTTGACGGGAGAGCGATGGTGGTAACGCAGCGAATTGACTGTTGAAAACTGAAAATGGAAAAGCTTCTCAAACTTCAAATTAAATTTCTTTCTCTTTATCTACGAAAAAAACGTGGGTTTTCTTATTTCCTCTTAATTTTTAAAATTTTTCTTTTAAATTTTAAATAAATAAAAAAATAAGATACACCCAAAATTAACATTATATTTCAACTCATAAAATATCATATTTTATATAATTAATTTAAATTTAATTTAAATAAAATTTAATAACTAAATTGAATTATCTATAATGAACATTTAATTATTTAATTAGTTTATCTATAATATATACACATTATTGGGGATGTTAATGGATCAAGTCGGGCCGAGCTTGGACTGCTTCTAGTCCGATCCGACCTGACTCGGCCCTTGCTTGGATGACCCTCGGGCCTACCTATGATCAGATGAGCCACAGGTGGGTTGGGTATCCTTATTTTCATAAAAAAAATTTAAAAAACGACGTCGTTTTTTGTTTCAATCAGGTCATGGCTTGCGGGCCGAACCATTTTAGCCCGTGACCTACATATAACCTAGTCAACTTGGGCCAAAATTAACATCCCTGCACATTACGTGTTTAATCTCTTTTTTAGTTGTTTGTATATAGAGTTATTATAAAATATATAATGCAATAAAATTAATAATCATTATAGATCATATAAAATTTTATAATTTAACTCATATTAACTCATTGACTATGAAAATAATGAAAAAATATAAATTATAAATAATTCGCTAGATAAAAAAAATTCGTATAATTGAATACTTGAAAAAAATCCTTATGCTTTGTTAGACACATATATGATGTAGCACACCACTACTATAGGACATATGTCCGAAATTCTTGAGAATATCCAAGCACATACCTTACAGGAATAACGTGTTAGAGCAGTCACATTCACTTACTATGGCATCATACACATTAGAAGTAGTCATAAAATAAAACAACTTATCTCATTTCATTAACAAAACATGCTTTACACTGTTATTTCATTACAAACCGTTCATATATTCACATTACAGAAACCATCTTTGATTGCATTTTTTTAAACAAAATATTCTACATAAAATTAAAATTATACAAAGTACTCTATCTAAAATTCCCAGATGACAGGTGATCAGACCTTTGAGCCATATCTTGATCCAAAATGGACACTACTAAACTTCAGTTATCTTGCTCTACTAGCAAGGTCTCCTCCTAGTACCTGAAAATCAACGTTGCAATTTTGATGAGTTTTACGAACTCAGTGAGTGAACCATCATCAATGTGTTCACTCAAAACAGAGCACATATACATCAATTAATAACATTCAGCTAAATCAAAGTAACGCTTCATTCAAAGCTATAACTCATATTCCACAAATTGCATCATAATAAAAGAAGCAATTAAAAATACAATCACTTGTTAAGTCATTTCAAAAGTATATTCTGAATGCAAGAATATCGTACAATCATTTCATAACATAGCACTCATTTATCACAATTCTTCCTATCACCGTCAAAAGTCATAAGCATTTCTGAATATCAACACAACACAGTTCAACATTCATTTGCAATCAATATCATGAACACATTTAAAGATACAAATGCAAAAGCAAATGAAACTCATTCCATTTTAACTTTGTTGTAACTGAGTGTCTATTTCACTGTCCCGTATCCGTTGTGGATACTGAGCTCTTTTCAGTACTGTCCCGTATCTATTGTGAATACCGGGCTTATCAATCGTTAAGCCTAAGGCTCTGATGCGCATACTGAGTTTAAAGCTCTTTTCACGTTGGCTACTCCGGTCACAACTCCTTTTATGTGAACATGAATCGTGTAATGGAGTATCATAGTTCACATAATATATCATCAATCACTTTTAGTCAATTATCACATTCAATTTTCACAGTTCATCGAATCTGAGTCCGGCATTCAAGAAATAGTTGAGCATTCACATTCAGTTAAGCATCACTTATTCCATACACATTTACATTCACATTTCCCATCAGACCTTGATCCGGCACTCCATAATAATATCAAATAATACTTAGTCAGCCAAATTCACATATAATGAGCACTTTTAATACAATCATGAATAATGGTCTTCGCGGACAATCAATTGTCCGGAATTAGTAATATCACAATCAAATCAGTAATAGTTCATTATATCAAAATTAATCAAGAGCAATTCAAGCATAGCGAGATACATCTAAGTCAATTCACTACACATATAATTCAAACAGAAAAACACATATAATTGAGTTGACACATCTAGGTTAACTCACGATTTACTCTAGATAGCTTATTGCCTAGACGTCCCGGAAACGTCTAGATGTGCTCGATCTATTTGCTCCCTTATAACAGGCAATCACACATTTACACATTACTTCTTTGCACCTATCACAAAAGTACTCACTTATGCATATATGTATATGTTATGTATGATATATATTCAATGACAATTCCGGATATATATTTCCTAAATTTACATCTCAAGATCATTCATATTTTATAACTCAAATATGTCTAAATTAAACTTAGGTTTACACCTCAATTGAACAAAATTAGTCTGAGTTCATCATTCTATCATTCACCAAAGTTATTCAAGCATTAAAGATCACTAACATCCATTTTATCAATTATCTTTACTTAATACACAACATTCATCTTCTTGAATCACTTTAGCCATCTTAGGATCCTTTTCATTCTTATATCATCACCAATTTTCTAGATTTGAAAACCTAAAATATGATAATTCATTCTTATCTTTCTACCATCAATCATCATCTTAAACATATCACTTATTTATTTACTTATTCAAACATCATTCTAGGTTTAATTCAAGTCTTAAAGCATCAAAGAAAAGTACCTAACCATTTGTTGTTCCAAACCATACCTAAAAGAAGCATATTTGATGTTTAACCAATTCCCATATTCCAGTTTTTCCAACTCTATTTTCTGGTTAGTTTTATATGACAATTATGACTAGGAAATGAGGTATTTAGGCAACATCTTCTTCTAAACAAATATTCTTATATGTCTTAAGTTTCATACGAAACAAAAATCATTCAATTTAGTTCATGCTTCTATGAGTTATGCTAAAAAACCCATAGATTGTGCACGTTCAAAATTTTGGCTAGTGCATGATTGAAGAATTAGTGCACTCCAACTTGTAAAACTCGTATCTCTCAATTCCAATATTTAAAAATTATAAACTTTATACCAATAGAAAGCTAAGAGAATAATCTACAACTTCTATGAAGAAAACTTCGTTTGATTCGCCCTAAATCAATACAGTTTATTGGATAAAAATAGGACACAATTTCAGTCAAGTGTAATGTTGCCGCCTATTCTAGAACTCAAATACAAGCTAAATTTCAACACCCTTAGAGACAAAATTTAGATTTGATTCCTTCATGAAAATTGTAGCCATGTGTCTCTAGTTTTATCCGAATCAAAAATCATCCTATTTAGATATATAAGATCAAGATATGGATAAAATACTGATACCTATTCAGTAAAACCTCTACAGCTAACATATTCCTGCACACCTTAAACACCATTATTAGCACAACTAATCCATCCTTAAACAATAACCAAATCTTACTATCAAAGCAAACCATAAAGAACAACATGTTATTTACTTTTTTGGCTCAAAACCTCCTCAATCTTCAAGCTAACTATCCCTCTAAGTAAGCAAGGACAAGGTATAATCCAAGAACAAGATAAAGGCAACTAGATTTTGGAGTGGCTAGGTGTAGGATTTTTGGCAAAATTCAAAGTGATAGGGTTATGTGTGTGTGAGTCGATGGTGAGGGAGATAGAGAGGGTAAACGTAACAAGAACAAAAGCAAAATAGTCTTTCAAGTGGAAAAAAATCGTGGGTGTAAGTGTGTGGAGAGAATATGAACACTTTCCATGACACTTGTCATACTAAGATCCAAGTCATATGTCTCATCTTTCAACTATCAATTGTCACTTAATGTTTGGTCCATTTGTCACTCAATTATACCACCATTTGTCACTCATTTATTCTAGCCATTTGTCACCCAATTAGCTATCCATTTGTCACTTATTTCTAGTGCCACGTGTCACCATTTCATACGCCTAACCAACCTAAATTTTCATGTATCAATTTGTCGTGCCATTTTATATTTTTCCTAAATTATATGCATGTAACACTTTATCAATCACCCAATTGTAACAATAAATTCCCAATTCACTAATTTTAATCAATCCAAAAGCAAAATTCTAGACCTAAATAACACACAATCTTACAATCACATCATACTTATTTAAAATATTTCATACCCCATAATTAGTCAATTGAGTGCATATACTATTTTTGTAATGTGTACCAAAATATAATTCGTGTATGAATGCTAATGTTATGCATGTATACGTAATGCTTGATTTAGGATTCTAACCTTAAGCAAGTTTCAGAGATCGGATGTTACATATGAACCTCTCGATTTTTAATTTTCTGGTTTAATTTAATTTAGTGATTTTATTATTAAAAATTGATGGTTAATTTTTGTAGATTGATTAGTTTTTATAAACCAAAATAAACTATTTAATTTTTATTTTAGAGTCATTTTTTAGTTAAACTTTAAATGTTTTAATAAGTAAGGACAATTATTTTCCATTATTTTTTAATTATTCAATTTTATTCAATCTTCAACCGATCTAATTCTAGTTGAATCTTTTAAACCTTAAATCTCCTATCCTGTCAGTTTAACTTCCGGTTCGGTTTTATAAACATTGCCTAAAATATTAATAAAGTAGTGTTTATCCATTAATAAAATATGAATACTATTTTTTAATATTGAATTATAAAAAGAAATTTTCAAATTATGTATATAACTTAAAATTAAAACCAATGATTAAAAGATTTAATTGGCTTGAATTATTTAGTCATAAAAATTTTAAATTGTCTAAATTTTTTATTCGAATTTTAATTTTTCAATTCGTTTTATTTTAATAACTTTTGTTATTAAAATTAATTAATTTAGGTCAATTTTACAAATTAATAAATTCTTATAAATTAAAATAAATAAACTATTTTATTTAATAATTTCTTTTTTTAATTAAACTTCAAATGATTATATAAGTAAGGATAATCTCTTTTAATTATATTTCAAATTTCTTAATTTTATCTAATCTTTAATCAATTTTATAACGGTCGAAACTTTTTAAACCTTATATCTCTTTTCTTAACTAATCAACTAATCATCATCTTTGCTACTACTTGTTCTAACCACCTTGCCATTTACATAAACGTCATAACAATACGAATTCGCCAACCCGATTCGACACGAAAAACTTCAGATCAGGCCGATACCCGACCCATTACCATGCCTGCTCAGTAAAAGACTTCCACGGTGTGCATCAGGAAGCAATTGCGGAACTGGACTTGATACAATATGAAGCACAGTAGTACACAAGTTTGGGAATGCTTATGCAGAAGCAAATCAGATTTCATCCGTTGAAAACAAGATTTTGATAAAAGGAATCAGTACAGATCGGTGACCAAACGCATCGGCAAACAGATACCGGACAAACAAATAAAGTTCTGCAAAATTTCTTGTACATAAAGAAGTAAGTTTCAATATTTCCAGCTGTGCCAAGAAGGAATATTGGATTTAAGATTTGAAAACAAATTACAATTAATGGAAGACCTTCGTTGATCGCTTCAAGAATCAACCGTCTAAATACAGGAAGCCGGGTAGAGGTCCTTGGGACGTTGAGCTTTCCTAACGAGAGCTCAAGACTTTATCTCCATTTATCTGCATTGATGAAGAAGAACACAAATGGACATAAGTTGCAACACCATGCAAACTGTGATGAGCAATCAATGGCGTTAAAAACTTACAGATTTAGCAAGTTCTTCGGCTTTCTCGTCATTAAAACCTAGAGTTGCTAAGATTTTGTGACCAGCAGATTCTACCTGTGACCAAATTCCCAAGAGTACATGAGTTGTGGTTATTTCCCCACTATCACCTGCAATTAGTACAAAAATCAACTATGTCACTGAGGGTAATGCATTAGACAAATAAAGTAATCCACAAAAAATGAATCTTGACATTAGATTTTGAGGGGCCTCATCCATTCATTAATATAATAGAATTCATCTGCAAGCATTCATAGCTCAGCTCATGTACCCATGAAGCAAGTTCTCACTAAAAATTTTCCCCTATATCTTACAATTAACACGTGGCTGGTTGCTTGCAATTCTAATTAGTAATGGCAACATGACTCAACCAAATCAACGAAGAATTGTACGCAACCTTCCTACTATCCCAATCAGAAAGATTCTTCTACTTTTATGTATATCTCCAGAATTAGCCCTGACACATCTTAACAAGGTTATAGATATTAGAAAACCGAAATATGCAGAACCTGTCTATTGTAAGATAGCTGATCAACTAACTGTCCAGCAGTGGATGAAAACTCAATCGAGCTGTGCTACTAGGATCGAACTATACAACATGCTTCACATTCGTTATAATATTACTTTTATGCCCTTTCATTTTATATCCAATTTATATTCATTTCGACTTTCGAAAAGAAAAAACACTGTTATGCTACTTGTGATGTATTTACAGGGAACCTTTTTAACTAATCAGACATTAATCTCAATAAGAGTGCATAATCTTGACCAAAAATGATTTATCAAATTAAGCTGTCTAAGCCAAAATAGGATGTAATTACCTGACTTTAGTTTCTCTTCGACAGCCCAATCAAGAGCTTTTTGAGCCTGTTCTGTCAATGGGGGATGCTCCGGGCTGAAATAGTACAAGTCAGATCTCCCAAGTAGATTCAAAATCTCTTCTCTAACCTTATTCAAAGTTATCCCATTGGCCCTCAAGAACTTTGCAGCTGGACTTGCTCCTGCAAATGACCACAACCAAGCTCGGAGAAGCCCAAACAGATAACGGAAACATTATAGCTATATGCTCAGTTCCTAAGCACATGTGAGTTAACTTTAATACATCAGAATTAAGAAAATCCCAACTCCACAAATATAAGGGGATTCCATTTGCGTTAACTTTGTTCCTATTCAGAGATACATACAACACAAGAGAAGTCCAAATATTCAAGCAAGTAAGCATTTTCAAGAGCTACATGAAGAGAACATCTAGCCCAAGAGCTAAATTGAAGGTCAACATTTTACAGAAACGCACAAATGAACAGTTAAAAGAACTGTAGGCGCAGAATATAGGAAAAAATTCACATACCCTCAATCAAAATCCCCATCAAAAGAGCTTCAGTTCCAGTATTGGGATACTTGATTTTCCTCGCTTCCAATTCTGCCAATCCAAAAGACCTTATTGCCCTCGCCGACCATCTAATCAATCATAACAAATCGACACCAGAAAAAATGAAAATGCATTTCAAAATTGAAGGAACTAATATGAATATCGCAAAGAAAAAGCGATACCGACTAACGCACTTTGGGATCTTCTCCGACGTAAATTTCCTGCAGTAGCATAGCAAAACAATGGCAATCCCATGTCAAGACTCTGAAAAACCAGACAAATCGAAGATTAAAAGTGAACCAAAACCCACTTAGTTGGAAGAGTAGACAATACGGTACTGAGCACAGAGCGGTGGCACTTGAGGGCGAAACTGCTTGAACATGAAGGTCTAGTCAGCAGCTTTACTCCGCGGAATGAGCTCGTGGAAAGCAAGAACGAACACTGAGGCGTCTCGCCGGAGAATTGGGGGGTGGAGACTGAGGTTAGAAGAAAAGTCCAAGCTCTACTTGCCATGAAGAAACAAGCGCGAGAAAATTGAAGTTCGAGAAAGCAAATTAGGGTTTAAGCAAGGGTTCTAGAGAGGAGCTGCTAGTATTGTAGCGTCTGCTTTCATGGATGGCGTCTCTCGGCTAGCTTTCTGCTCTTTGACTGCGAGCACACACTTCCAAGGTCGTAAACGTTTCTGGATTGGTTGCAATAACGTCGTTTTGGAATAAACGATGTCGTTAGCGATGATTAAAGAGCTATAAAGAATAAAAGACATATATGTTTTATTTCGTTTAAGAAATTTTGAAAAATCCCCTAATATTTAAAATTTTCAAAAAAACTCCTCCTCCTTTTTAGCTTCTTTTAAAATTCGAAAAAAAAAATGCACGAAATGTAAATTTCAAATATAAACTAATTAAATGTCACTAATATAATAACTTAACTAATTTTTGAATTTGATATGAATGAGTTAAATTAATAATTAAAAATATAACAAATAATTTATTTGTGTCGGATTTAATTGTTTAAGTTCGAGTTTAGGAGTTTTATTGAATTGTCATATAAACAGGTGTGGCAATTTGGCTCAGGCTAGGCCCAAGTTGATTGAGCCTGACCTGTAGCCTAATTGAGAGTGACAAAACGATGACCCACATAGGAAGTCAATGGGCCATGTCCAGGTTGATCAAGCCCAGTCCGTGCCCAATCGAGAAGGACAAATTTTCGTTATTTTTTTAATTTCTATTTTAAATAATAAATCAGGCGAGGTCAAACAAGCCCATCGCCATCCATACAAATTGTTGAAAAGTTGGGTTCCTTGGTCCCTTAAAAGCATCCAACTCAATGTTTTGGTAAGCAAATGATGTTGGCCTCTTCCAAATTAATTGTTTCACATTTTCTCAATCAACAAATGTGTGCTCCCAGATTTGGCTTGTAGCAGAAATTGTCTGCACGATTTGGAAATTTTTGGCTAGCCAAATTCATGTTTGGCATTTGCTGAAAATTTGTGGCGAAATCAACGGAAGTCTTGGACGAATGCTTGGAATCTTCCCTATAAATAGAGAAGTTTGCAGAAGCTCTCTCTGCATCATTTCCTTCTTTCAAAACCATCTCTCACAGCACTCGTCCTTTTGTTGTTTGAATTCCTTTTGGGAATTTTTTGATTAAAAGGCTTCTTATGTCAGCTTTCTATAATTATTATACGTTTTTCACATATCAGTGAATTTGGTTTACCCTCCGTCCGTGGACGTAGATCACATTGACTAAACCACGTAAATATTATGTCCTGTCCCATTTTATATTGCATTTCTCTATTTTTTGTTACTAATTTTCGGACTATTAAATTCATCCAGGATCCGATCCGATAGCATTTTCCCTAACAAATTAGTATCAGAGTTTCTCTTGTTGGTCTAACTTACATTATGCTTTGTGGTTGCCACTAAGGTGGATCCTCCGCATCAGAAAGTAAATTATATGTTATTGTGAATCCAAACGGAGCTCACTACCTCAGTTTTATCTTGTGAGACCCACTATCTCAGTTTTGTAAACGAAGTTCAATTTTGTTTGTGGGGCTCATATCTCAACTTTGCCTAAGGAGCCCGCATCTAGTGCTTTTGTGGGGCCTGTTGTCCCGGTTTCACATGTAGAGCCCACTTGTTGAAAAATAGTGATGATATCAATTTTTAGCCACCATGACAGTAACAAAGACCTTTATTGAAAAGTTTCACCGTAGTATTAATTTTAATATGTGACAGCTCAAGATGCTGGTCATTTTAATACAAGATAAGTGTGAGATTGCACTCGATGAAGTGGAGAAAAAGTTAGCAGATGTGGCGTTAGATAAATTCATAGATCTAAATAAAAAGATTAGATCAGCCATCGTATTGAATCTCTCCGGTGAGGTTTTGCAGGAGGTTACTAGTGAAAGAACAGCTAAAGGTATGTAGAACAAGGTAAAAGCTATGTACATGAAGAAGACGGTGGGAAATCGGCTTTATTTGAAACATAAGTTGTACATGTTGAGAATGGCAGAAGGTACATCTATTCTTTCACGTCTGAATAAATTTGATTATCTTATTTTGGATTTGAAAAATGTAAATGTAAAAATTGAGGATGAAGATCAAGCCATATTGTTGTTATGTTCCCTCCCCTAGTCCTTTAAATATTTTTGTGATACTATGATTTATAGGAAATAATCAGTCTCATATAATAGTATTAAGTCTGCATTAAAGTCAAAAAAGTAGACTAATAGGGACATCACTGGAGAGACTAGTGGAAGTCAGGCAGAGGGACTATTTTTATGGGGTAGATGTGAAAATAAAGATTTTGAAAGAAGTAAATCCAAAAGCAGGTCAAAATCTATACATAGAAATAAAATTTGTAATTATTGTAAAAGGGTCATATGAAGGCTGACTGCTATAAATTGAAAATTAAGGAGAAAAATGAGAAGATTAACAGCAATATTGCCGAGGCTAGTGTAGTAGCGAATGAGAATTAGGAAATTATCTTTGTAGTCACAGAAGATAAAGTCATCTCTAATAAGGAGTAGATTTAGATTCGAGTTGTTTTAACCATATGAGTCCCGATAGGGAGTGTTTTTTCATTTATGAGTCATTGGATGGTGGAATTATTTTGATGGGTAATAATGTTGCCTATAAAGTTATTGGTAAAGGTAAAGTCCGAATCAAAATGTATGATGGTATCATTAGAACACTCACCGACGTCAGACATGTTCCTAATTTGAAGAAAAATCTCATCTCTTTGGGCACTATTGATTCTTGAGGATGTAAGTTCTTAGCTGAAAGTGGAGTTTTGAAATTTTCTAAAGGTGCTATTGTATTGATGAAAGCTTGCAGATTTGGTAGTTTGTATGTTTTGCAGGGATCTACGGTAATAGGTGATATGGCAGTCTCTACAGATAGTGACATTAGCAAATTGTGGCACATGCGCTTGGGACACATAGGTGAGAAAGGCTAAACATTGTTAAGCAAGAGAGGCCTACTTTGTGGTCAAAGTACTGGTAAGATGGACTTTTGTGAGCATTGTATCTTTGGAAAGCAGAAGCTAGTCAGTTTCAGTTCTCCAATTGTCCACAAAACTAAAGGTACTTTGGATTATATTTATTCTGGCCTTTAGGGGCCCTCTCGTGTTCCATCTAAAGGTAGTGTCTGATTTATGTTAGCTTTTATTGATGATTATTCAAGGAAGGTTTGGGTGTATTTCTTGAAACATAAGAATGATGTTTTCTTAACCTTTAAGCAATGGAAAGTTTTGATTGAAAAGCAAACAAGAAAACATGTTAAATGGCTATGGACAAATAATGGTTTGAAATTTTGTAGAGGTGAATTCAATGAATTTTGCAAGAATGAATGAATTGCTTGGCATCACACTGTCAAAATGACTCCGCAACAAATAAAGTCGCCAAGCGCATGAACTGGACTATTTTGGAAAGGGCTTGGTGTATGATCTTTAATACAGGGTTGGCATTTGATTTTGGGCAGAAGTTATTGCTACGATTTGTTACAAAGTCAACTGCTCTCCTTGTGCTCCTATCGATTTCAAGACTCCTGAGGAAGTGTACTTAGGTACTCCTGCTGATTACTCTACTTTAAGAATATTTGGATGTTCAGCACATATGCTTGTAAATGAGGGAAAGTTAGAGCCTAGGGCTAAGAAATGTAATTTTCTCGGTTATGCTTCAGAGGTGAAAGGAAATCGTTTGTGGTGTCCTGATCCCAAGTCACCTAAATTTGTAATTAGTAGGAATGTTACATTTGATGAATCCTCTTTGTTGTATCCACAAAAGAGTCTTGTAATCCTTGTAATTTAGAGGATAGTACATAGAAACAGGTGGAGTTAGAGATTGGTAGTTCAGGTCCTTCACAAACATCTTTTACACATCAAACAGATCAAGTTGATGAACCAGATCCTGATCATGCTCAAGATGAACCACTAGAAGAAGAACATTCTATAGCCAGAGACAGACCAAGACAGGAGATTCAACCACCACATAGGTTTGCAAATTTAGTTGCATATGCTTTATCAGTGGCACAGGAAACAGGTGGAGATGGTGAACCTTCTACATATACTAAGGAAATTTCAAGTGCTAATGTTGATAAGAGGGTAGTGGCTGTGGACGAAGAAATGGAATCTCTCCACAATAATAGTACTTGGGTTCTGGTGAAGCCATTAAAGGGTAAAAAATTGTTGGTAGCAAATGGGTCTTCAAAAGAAAAGAAGGTACTTCAGGTGTTGAAAATGCAAGGTATAAGGCACGTTTAGTTGCAAAGGGCTACAGTCAGGTATAAGATGTTGATTTTAATGTTGTTTTCTCACCAGTGGTGAAACATAGCTCTATTCATGTATTACTTGCATTGGTTGCCATGTTTGATTTGGAATTAGAATAGTTTGACGTTAGACAGCATTCTTGCATGGCGAATTAGATAAGCAGATTTATATGAAACAACCTGAAGGTTTTGAAGTGACAGGAAAAGAAGACCAGGTGTGTTTGTTGAAGAAATCCTTATACGGATTAAAGCAGCCTCCAAGAAAATGGTATAAGAGATTTCACTCATTTATTTTGGGTCATGATTTCTACAGGAGTATGTATGATAGTTGTGTTTACTTTTGGAAGTTATATGACAGCTCATTCATCTATTTGTTGTTATATGTTGATGATATGCTCACTATTGTCAAGAATATTACATAGTGAATTTGCGACGAAAGATTTGGGAGCAACAAAGAATTCTTGGCATGGAGATAAGACGTGCTCAAGGAGTTGGTAAATTATTCCTGACCCGGGAGAATTATCTCAATAAAGTTTTTGAGATATTTGGCATGCGAGATGTCAAAGTAGTTATTACTCCTCTTGCTAGTCATCTAGACTATCTTCTGCTCAATCACCACAGTCATAAGAAGAGGAAGATTATATGGCATGGGTTCCTTATTATAGTGTTGTCGGCAGTATTATGTATGCAATGGTATGTACTCGTCCCGCTATTTCACAAGTTGTTTGTGCCGTTAGCAGATATATGGTTAATCCTGGAAAAGAACATTGATAGGCTGTGAAATAGATTCTCAGATACTTGAATGATACTTTAAACCTTTGTTTGGAGTTTGGTAGAACCAACAACACTGTGGTTGGTTTTGTAGATTCAGATTATGCCAGTGATCTCGGCAGACTCAGGTCTCTGACAGGTTATGTATTTTGCATTGGAGGTTGTGTCGTTAGCTGGAAAACTACTCTATAATATGTAGTGGTTTTATCTACTACTAAAGCATAATATATGGTAGTTGCTGAGGCTATCAAGGAAGCATTATAGTTGAGAGGTTTATTCGGTGAGTTATCTCTACATCAATGAGTTACCATCGTTTATTGTGACAGTTAGAATGCTATTCATTTGACAAAATACCAGGTGTATCATGAGAGAATGAAGCATATTGATATTAAGTATAATTTTATTCGAGATACTATTGCAGAGAAGAAGGTCCTGATTCAGAAGATCAACACTAAGGATAATCCTGCTGATATGTTTACGAAGGCTCTTCCAGTTTACAGGTTTAAACAATGCTTGGGCTTGATCGGTGTTTATAATTGGTGATAAAGCCCTTTAGGGCAATGCCGGAGAAGGTGGAGCAGATCACTAATTGTTCGAGACCAAGTCAAGGTGGAGATTTATTGAAAAGTTGGGTGCCTTGGTCCCTCAAAAGCATCTAAGTCAATGTTTTGGTGAGCAAATGATGTTGACCTCCTCCAAATTAATTGTTTCACATTTTCTCGGCCAACAAATGTGTGCTCCCACATTTGGCTTGTAGCAGAAATTGTCTACACGATTTGGAAAATTTTGACTGGCCAAATTCATGTTTGACATTTGCTGAAGATTTGTGGCGAAATCAACCAAAGCCTTGGATGAATGCTTGGAATCTTCCCTATAAATATAGAAGTTTGCAGAAGCTCTCTTTGCACCATTTCCTTCTTTAAAAACCATTTCTCGCAGCACTCGTCTTGTTGTTTTTTGAATTCCTTGTAGGAATTTTCTAATTAAAAGGCTTCTTATGTCAGCCTTCTGTAATTATTGTACGTTTTTCACATATTAGTGAACTTGGCTCACGCTCCGATCGTAGACGTATGTCACATTGACCGAACCACGTAAATATTATGTCGTGTCCCATTTTATTTTGCATTGCTCTATTTTTGTTACAATTTTTCAAACTATTAAATTCAACGGGAATCCGATCCGAGGGCATTTTTCCTAACAAAAATAAATAACATTTGATTTGTCTATATTTATATTCAAATTATATGTATTTCGTTGTTATTTATTATCCAAAATTTCAAAAAGAGGTTTTTTAAAATTAAAAATTAGAAAAAATCTTTTCCAAAATTTTCAAAATTATGAAGTTTTTATTATGTCTTCTATCGATGAATAAATATTTAGGTCTGTGAGAATTAAAATTTTACTTTTTATATTTTACATAATTCTCTAATAACATATAAAACATAATTATTGATAAAATTTGGGAAATTCTTTATGGAAATATTTAGAAGAATCGTGGATTAGTTTATGATGAAAATGTGTAAATTGGATTAGAAGACTTTGTGCAATACACTTTAAAAATGAAACCGCACTAGTGACTCAATCATCATCATCACACTCAGTCCGAGTCTCACATTAAAGCGGGGTCTGGAGAGATTTGATAGTACGCAACCTTATCTCTACAGAATAAAGCAGGGTCTGGAGAGATTTGATAGTACGCAACCTTATCCCTACAAAATAGAGAGGTTGTTTTTGGTAGACCCATATGCAAATGTGACAATGAAAAAGTAATGCAGATTAAAAGAGTAGATATGAAAATTGATATGTTAAAAGAGTAGGTAGATAAAATTAAATACGTAAATAGATAAATAAAATAAAATAGAACTAAAGAAGATACGTGATATGGTGCCCATATCTGTTAATACCTGATAAGTTGCAAAGTACAGCTCTTCCTGTCTCTAATTGTGTTAGGGGTCCTTGCTAGGTAGCCCTGAGAGTATGACAATTCTACAGTAACAGATGGCCTCACGAGACTTTTCTTCATACACTCGAGCTGAAAAGCCGAGTAGTATGACAGAAAGACTTGTCCACGACTCACAACTAGAAAAGACAGATTGGACACTAAGGTTAGACTTCCTAAGAGGATAAATACTTGAAGTGTTTGTGAACACTTCGACACTTAACACGAAGGTTTTTGAGTCATGACTTAGTATATCATTAATAACAAATGTAACTATTGACATATCCTTAATATAACCATTGCACATTCTTAACAAGTGTGTGAAATAAGTTTACAAGAACAACATTAAACATGAATTCTTATGATACACAAAATTGATGAACGTCTAATAATACGTCATTTTATCTTTAATTAATAAAGAGGTTATTTTCAAAATGTATGAAATAACTGATTTATTTAACTCACTTCATTTTCTTTTTGACAAGGCTTTAAATCTGAGGTCAGTTGTGACTAAATCATGACATATATAGGAACAAATATGATAATTGATAGTCATTGAGATCTAATATCCTAATGAAACTCATTACTAATGGTGTTTAATATACCAATTTTGGATAGTTACGATGAAATGCCTGACTTCATCGATGATGTCCGCATGCATGGGCAAGTGTAGTCACTAAATCACGACAGATAGGACAAATATCATCATTCATAGTCATTAAGTATATATACTAAGGACGAACGGGATGGACGACCACGGAATTCATCTCCTTCGTCCATTTAATCTTTTAATCTAACGGTCATTATTCCCCCCCTCCCCGTCTATATGTGTCGTCGTATATATTTAGCTTTTTTTTCTTTTCTTTTCTTCTGTTTCTCTGCGTCTCATTTCTCTGTTTTCTATCTCTCTCTTTGTATCTCACTTATCATTATCGATACAATATTATCTGTTCTCTTCTCTTCCTTCATCCTCATATCTCACATGGAGTTTTTGTTATGTCTATGTCTACAGGTGGGTAACGGCGGCTTTGTTTATAGCATGCCTTTGCCTACAGTTGCCTAACGAGTGCAGTTTTGTTTCAGTGGTAAGCTCTCTTTTATTTCCTTCTCATTTCTCATTTCTCTTTTCTCTTGACATCTCGCACCGAGTTTTTACTATTACTATTGCGTCTATGTGTGCAGCTTCGTAACGGCGGCTTTGTTTATAGCATGGATAACTGTCTTCGCCATTTGCGCTTTCTTCCACTTTTTTTTTCTGTTTGCGTTTAGTTTGTCTACACCTGGGTAACTTTGGTAAGTTTTCCTTTGTTTTTTTAAGTATATATACTACGGACGAAAGGGATGGACGACCACGGAATTCATCTCCTTCGTCCGTTTAATCTTTTAATCTAACGGTCATTATTCCCCCCCGTCTATATGTGTCGTCGTATATATTTAGCTTTTTCTTCTTTTCTTTTCTTCTGTTTGTTTGCGTCTCATTTCTCTGTTTTCTATCTCTCTCATTGTATCTCACTTATCATTATCGATACAATATTATTTGTTCTCTTCTCTTCCTTCATCCTTCATATCTCACATGGAGTTTTTGTTATGCCTATGTCTATAGGTGGGTAACGGTGGCTTTGTTTATAGCATGTCTTTGCCTATAGTTGCCTAACGGGTGCGGTTTTTTTTCAGTGGTAAGCTCTCTTTCATTTCCTTCTCATTTCTCATTTCTCTTTTCTCCTAGCATCTCGCACCGAGTTTTTACTATTACTATTACGTCTGTGTGTGCAGCTTCGTAACGGTTTGTTTATAGCATGGATAACTGTCTTCGCCATTTGCGCTTTCTTCCACTTTTTTTTCTGTTTGCGTTTAGTTTGTCTATACCTGGGTAACTTTGGTAAGTTTTCCTTTGTTTTTTTAAGTATATATACTAAGGACGAACGGGATGGACGACCACGGAATTCATCTCCTTCGTCCGTTTAATCTAACCTCCCCCGGTCTATATATGTCGTCGTATATATTTAGCTTTTTCTTCTTTTCTTCTGTTTCTCTGCGTCTCATTTCTCTGTTTTCTATCTCTCTCTTTGTATCTCACTTATCATTATCAATA
>JANQBM010000007.1:28605391-28626288 GCA_025594535.1 Erythroxylum domingense | reverse complement strand
GATTTTGTCAAAGCTCTTTACTACACACTTTTTAGTTTAGTGTGAACTCTTCCAATCAACTTGACTTCCGGCTCAAGTTATACCTTACAAATGATTTGTTTTCTCGGCACAAATCTTACCTCTCAAGTGATTCCTAATTACTCAACTCACAATAATAACAAGGATTGTAATAAAATGATAAAGCTGAGTACAACTGAAGATAATCAAGGTATGCTATGTAAGCAATATAAGAGTAATGAGAGAATAAATTCTTTTAAGAGCTTTTTTTTTTCCCTTCTGAAGTGAAGACCTCTATTTATAGACTTCAAGACGCTCCTAGCCATTGTAGAAAAATTTGCTCCCATTTGAATTTGTTTGACAAATTCAAAATCTATTCAGCTGTACCTGATCGTGGTCGACTAATATATCATAGTCGACTTATCTTCCAAGTGATAATCAACTAGCAACACTCTTCTATATGAGTCTTCAGCTCTGTACCTCGAATGGTCGACTTATAAAAATGATAGTCGACTTGTCAAGTTCTCCAACCAACAGATCTGATCGATTCTCCAATCTTTGACTGTCAAGATACATGCGCAAGATCCTTATGCAAAATCTTCACATAAAATCTACGTTTTTATTTTTTTGAACCTCATTAGTCGACTAGTGCAATTGTTCGAGTCAAATATGCGCTTTTCATCTCTGACCATCATTAGTCGACTATTAGACGCCTGGTCTATTTTTTTTATTAACTTCCTTTTAATCCAATTAACCTAAAACTATTTCTTAACTATTTCTTAAGTTTTATTATTATCAAAACATTGAAGAATTAAATTTGTCAACCTCCTTTAGTCCAACAGGTGCAATGTTAAATTGCGTACCTTCATGTACTAAAGGGTCCTCCCTTTCTGTACCTTTACCTCTTTCGCACCGACTGCTCTCACTAGTTGAAAGTTTGGCTGTCTAATCGCTAATAACAACATAACAATCACTTTGTTGCTCGCAATCTTCATTGACACAAAAGACTGGAAGTCTAAACTAGAATTCCCTGAAACTAACTACATACTTGTTCTCTCAGTCAGTAAACCTAAATACTCTACAATTTGAGTCACAAATGCCCCAATAACTATTTTTCTGGCACTAACTTTCGCTACATCCATCATATGCTCACTTAACTACAAACCAACATTAAACTATTTGTCATGCACCATACACCACAACACAAACAATTCAGATTTAAAAACTGCACCATGACTATCTCCTCTACCAAATATTGAGCAAGTTAAAAACCTATGAAGATAGCGTAAGCTAAGATCTACCAAAGTTAACGATTTTGACCTACCCGGAAAAAAAACATTTGTTGAATTTATAATTTCACTCTAAAATTCTCTAGGCCTAAATTCATCATCATAACTATATAACTCACTATGTAGAAATCCAAATACATCATTCAAATCTTTTAAACCAAGATCTTGTATCGTATTCATTAATTTGAACATCAAATTAATCACGATGCCATCTTCGTTATAGATCAAAATCAAAGTTGATAAAAATTCTAGAGTTAATTCAACATATGAATTTTTCCTAAAATTTACAAATCTGTCTCATCCTATGTTATGCAATAATTCATTGACTCCATTTGCAATTCCTAACTCAGTTATAGCTGCATGATCAGTAAATCTATTTGGCATAATTGGACGATCTTTTAAACTTAGATACCTTGATTGGTTCTCAGTATTGTTAAATTGGAGGCAAAGATTACCTAAATCAGGGACATCGCCCCGCTTCAGAAGATGAAGATACTCCAAATCACGTACGAGGCATGATCTAAATAATAATCAAGAATCAAAATATTTTCATTAATCTCAAACCAAACAGAGCAATTTATTACTTAATGAGATTTAGAACAGTTAAATATAATTGACAAACATAAAATTCTATAGTAATATAAATCCAACAGATCATAAGATGAACACACATTCATTTTAAATATACATCCTTTAATAAATAATAATAAAATTAAATATTAAAACGAAAATAATTAAATACTTTTTATCGTATCACTTGTATACTATATCAAAATGTTTTATAATGTCAAACTTGAATTATTTAATAATGAATATAACAATTCATTGAAAACTCAAATATACCATATTCTCAACTGACAGAAAAGAATAGCTAGGACAAATGTCATTTACATGCACAAAATACCTGATATATTTACATACAAATTAACATATTTATATGTACATGTGAGATCTAATTCAAACATTCTGAACAGTGCAGCAAGTTTGATTACATCCGTAATTATGCAGGCTACCAGGTTTGCATCAAGCTCTCAAATTTTTGCTTTATTCATCTTTTCACTTTTGTTATCTAAGGTTTGATATTATACCGGTTCCATGAAACAATAATGATCAAAATCATTCTCATGACAACAATAAAATTACTACCTGTATTAGCGAATAAACCACCATCAAATTTACTACAATAGGGTCGCAATTGGTAAAGCACGATTTCCTTCAAAGTCATAATAATAGAACACATTAAGACATTAATGCTGCTCTTGATACTGTTTCAGAGAAATTTAATTAATCAAAATGTTTTTACTATGATTCTGGTAGCCCCACAAGTGTCTTGTTAATTTATCTTTAACTTATCCCATTTTGAAAACTAATAATCAACACCGAGGTAATCAATTATTACTTCACACTAAACATATAAAATTAAATCTGCCAAGCCAGGAGAATAAATATACAAATTAGAACATGTCTTCTCTTTTAAAAAAGGAAATTACATTTTAGAGATGCAATTTTCAGCATGTCAAATCCTTTGTTCCAGTTATTATATTCCAATCATGTTCTACTAAATTCCATCCACACATTTATGTAAGGTTCACGTAAATATATGGATAAGATTTAATGAAATATGATAGGAATATCATAACTGGAACAGAAGATCTGATCCCAATTTTCAAGACTCTACTCCGAAAATTGACATCAACTTATGTTGCAGTTCTTTGTCTAGACGTACTCATGCTGACATTCATTACATTACAAAGTTATGGCATTCGTTACATTATGAAGTTGGTTGTTAGGACGGTGATGGGTCAGGCCTAGGCCAAATAGCCCGTTAGGTTAGGGGCTGCCTAGTCTGTGACCAATGTTGCGAATATCGTACTGGACTTGGTACAGAATTGGGTTCTGGTACTGTACTGTACCGGTATTGGTTAATATCGGATACCGTTTCGGGTAATTTTTTTAAATTTATAAAATAGTCCCTGATTTTTTATAAAATTACAAAATAGTCCATTGTCATATTATACAGTTGTACTTTGTCTCTAAAAATTATAATAATAAATAATAATCCCAAAATCATAATAATAAATAATAATCCCAATTTAATTTAATTTTTAAATTTAATTTAATATTTATTAATAATATACTTAATTAATAATTTTATATTACTAAAATTTTATTTAATAGTTAAAAATATATAAAATAAATATTAGTTTATAAATAATAATTTTTATATTATTCATTTTAAAAATAAGATATATTTAATAATACTTTATTAATAAATATTATATAAAGTATTTAAAATAATTTATTTTTAAGTTTTACTTAATTTATAATTGTTATTAGTAATAAGAATATTTATTATTATTTAAAATCAAAAATTAAAAATTCACAATAATTATAAAAGTTGAAATAAATAAAATAACTAATTAAAAAAGTTTGAAAAAAAGGGGGGAAAGAGAGGTAGGAGGGAGGGAGGGAGATTTTAAAAAATTTGTCCCCCAATTGTTTAAAATTTCTTGTACCAGTCAGTATTTGACCGGTATTTTGAATACCGCCGATATCGACCTATATTTACATCCGGTACTATAACTTATATATCGGTACCAATTTTGGTCCGGTACGGTACCAGTCGGTATGTACTGGTATTCATAACAATGTCTGTGACTCGGCCTCAATCCAATTTATTTTTAAAAAAAAATTTAAAGCGGCCGGTATGTACCAGTATTCATAACAATGTCTGTGACTCGGCCTCAATCCAATTTATTTTTAAAAAAAAGTTTAAAGCGATATTTTTGATAAAATGATTTCGTTTTGTACTTTTGGTTGAGCCTTGAGTCTGACCGAGCTTAGAGAGCTCTGTTCAGAGCCTTACTTAGGGCTCGGTGGGGCCTAAAATTCTCGAATCGTGATTCAGTCAACTTAAACTTGTCTAGTTGAGCCCAATTGTCATGCTTAATTAGCCCATAATTTTTTTAGGTAATTTTAAATTTTAATTAAATTTGACTAATTCTGAAAATTTGAATATAATTTTGTCAATGTGTAAAAATACGTCTAACGTAGTTGCGAGTAGGCTTCGCTAACGGGATTATTAACATTAGGCTGGTTATAAAAAAATAAAAATTCAGGTTTCTAAATACCACATTTTAAAAGTTATCATCATCATCACCCAATCCGAAATCTCATAACAAAACTGAGTCTGAAGAGGTCTGATAATACGCAGTCTTACCCTCACAGAGTAGAAAGACTATTTTCAGTAAAGTCACATGTGATTATGACATGAAGAAAAAAATAGTATAGTAATAATACAAAAAATACAAATAATTAATGTAGGTTAAAAGAGTAAATAAATAAAACTAAAATACATAAATAAATAAATTTAAATACATAAATGTGTAAAAACAAATAAAAATATCACTAATGATAATAATAATTAAATAAGTAAATAAATAAAATAAAATAAAATCAAATCAAATAAGATATAAAATAAGAATCAAAAGGAAAAATAAAATAACAATAAAAGGTAAGAAGAAGCTTCTCTGGCTGTTCAATAGATGGAGAAAAGATTGTTGTTGACGACGATGGTACTGAGCAAACCATGGTGCCGTACAAAACTGCCAAAATCCAAAACAAAAACACAAAGAAACAACAATCCTAATAGCAACGTCCTATTTTGTTAACTAATAAAGAGCACAGTGATGGCATCAAATGGCACAAAATCATAGCAAACTAAAGACAGAAAACAATTATGCCATTATAACATAACCCATCCACTCCTACACTTTGCTTATCTCCAATGGCAGAAATTGATGGCATCAAAACAAGACCAGCAAGAAGCACAATAACACTTCCAAATGAGCAGCACAATCACAATCCACAACTCATGATTCTAACTCATAATTCTAATACTAGAAGGGCTATGAGGTCACATAATACATCGCAACATGAAATGATAAAAGGCATTCCACCCTCATGATCAAAATCAAATAAAATTGATGCAACTAGTCCAAATCCAAAACCTAGTTGAACAATACTCCTATAGGCAAAATCGAGCAGAAGACAAAATTGAGAGTGAGAAAGCGTACTTCGTATGAAAAAAAATCAAGTGAAAATCACTAAACCTATTTGAAATTGAACAAAATTAATCCATGTATAACACTCAAAAAGCTGATTGAAAAACTTACCTGAGTATTTCAAACTTACCCATCTGTTGAATATGCATTTGCAAAACCCTAGTGATTGATACTAAATCCAACTGAGCTTTCCAATTAGCTTAAGCATCCTTCTTTTGCTCTATCCGCGTTGAATCATCGTGGTCCAGAGAAGCATGAGAGAAACCAAGAGGTTTGCTTAATGCCAACCTATTAGACTCTGATCAGAGTAAAAATATCTAACAACAATATATTGAAACTCAAGCTTGAACCTTATCCGTTTGAGCACCACTATGAGTTGGAACTAAAATACAGAAAGTTCAGTGTACTCTTTCCATTTGTTTTATCCAGAGGAAGCAGTAACAAGCTCGATAATGTTGCAAGACAAATTCAAAGGTTGAACGTAAACAGCTAACTTAAGCTTGAAATGATCGAAATCAGACCTCAAAACCAATAAAGAACACAAAATACCCTGATCTAATCAAGGACTCAATAACCCACCTCAGTATTGAGAATAGTACCCAGAAAAAAGAAAACGCAACTTTAATGTTCAATCAAAGCAGGGAAACCTTCCCTAAATGCTTTACAAACTACAAAATCTCACATTTCTAAAAAAAATGTTACAAAAACCAGTTTACTTACCGACTAATAGAAGAGAAGCACGCAATGGTTCAAAGATCCCACCACCCAATCATAGAAACATATCTCATCGATGTATCGGGAACACTTAAAGCTTCGATCTTGCAGCTTTTTAAGAACCCAGAACAAAGATAGATATACAGGATAAATGGAGAAAAAAATTCATACTACTACTTGAACCCAGAAATCTAAAGTAAAAAAAATTACTGAATGGCAATGCGGCGGTTGTTGCAGCAATCGAAAAACTCACCTTCCCACATCCTAAATACACCGTCGTTTTCGGCTCCAACGCTGGAGTCACAAACATCTTCCGTGGGAAGCTTGGTCTATCTACGTTGGGTCCGCAATGTAACCTTACAATGGAAAATCTGATTGAGAAAGGATACATGTGGACAACGAGGAGTGGCCTAATGGCTTAACTTCCTCACTTAAGGCTCTTTTTTATAGGAGGTTTTGAGTTCGAGTCAGGTCAAAGAAGGAGAAATAAAAAATTTGTCTTATTGATGATCCTCTAGCTCCTGGGCAAAAAATCCTTGATCCAATGAATTACGGACGCCTCGCTTCCAGCGGCAGTGTGGGAGTTGAAGCTACTAGAAAATTCGAAGGCTGTTGGGAACCTGATGCTGAGTAGGGTCAGCGATCAATCAGCAGTTGACCAATCAAGTATGTGACGACTCCTTGTGCGCAGAAGTACACAGGTTATGTAAGAATCTGAAAGATCTTGGGATTCCAGATTTACATCCTCTAAGATTCTTGAAGTGGGTCTTAGAGGCTTAAGATTAGTCCGGCTAAATTGAGATACCTAATATAAAATAATAAAAAAAGGATATATGTGGTATATTTTAAAAGATATACTTGTACCAGGCAATTTTCAAGACCCGGCCCAATAACAAAAACCCCCCTAACCCTAATAATCACAGCACCTCCACCTACATAAGCCCCAAACTCGTATCTTTTTAATTTTTCCTATTTTGCCGAACTCGCAGTTGCCGAAAAGAAGCCGCCCCGAGAACTTCGGTCACTTACTCTGTAAGGTGCTCTTAACTTATCGACTTGATATTACAAGGTTTTTCTGGGTTTATTTTAGTGATTTTAATCATTCAACAACCAGCAATCTCTTCATTGGGTTTTGTTTATACATGTTTTCATGCATAATTTGTGAAAATTCATGTCTGTGGATTCCCTTTGTGATTAAAGCAGTACGAGAAAATGGCGGCAGCTTACGGGGCTATGAAACCAACGAAGCCGGGATTGGAGGAATCCCTAGAGCAGATTCAAAAGATCAGAATCACTCTCTCATCTAAGAATGTCAAGAACCTCGAGAAAGGTTTTTTCTTTTCTCTATCTATTTTGTATTATGCTTGTCAAAGAACTCTGCTTTGAACTGGAATGCGCAATTTTTTGCTGTATCAGACCCATTTCACTTTCATTGGTTCAATTTTATTTATTGTAATTCTGATGTATAGAGAAACCATCTCGATGGTATATTTGAGCTGCTGTATTTTTGTTGTTGTGGTCAATTGTAAAGAAGAGTGGCGTTTGTTTGTGGTTTGTTCAATTTGGTGTTGCTTTGTTTAAATGAGCAGTCTGTGCTGATTTGGTTCGTGGTGCTAAGGATAAGAGATTGAGAGTTAAGGGACCAGTCAGGATGCCTACCAAAGTTCTTCACATTACCACCAGGAAGTCTCCCTGCGGTGAAGGTAATTTACCTTGCAGCTAAACTATTTTGACAATTACCAACTACAGTTGCTTGAGAAATGATAGTTTTCTCAAAATTCAAATTTCACATTATCTCTATATTAGTTTAGAAACAACCCTTCGGACTATTTTTAAGAAGCTTTTTTGTTTCAAGGTCCGTTAGTGTGTGTCTGGTCGTGGTATAGTTTAAGAGTAGATTAGTTTCTTCATCTTTTTTGTTTCCAAATCCAGGAACCAACACTTGGGACAGATTCGAGTTACGAGTCCACAAGCGTGTCATTGACCTTTTCAGTTCACCTGATGTGGTGAAGCAGATCACTTCCATTACGATTGAACCTGGTGTTGAAGTTGAAGTTACTATTGCAGATACGTAAATGTTCTGTGCTTCTTTAGTACTTTGTTAACATCTCCTATTGAGCTTTGGTGCAATGGATGTTAGATTACAGCTAATGGATATGAGTCCTTGCGATCTTGAGACACTCCTTGTAGGTCTAATGTAGTATTGGCTTTGAAATTAAAGGTTTAGTTATGGAGAATGAGAAATTTTTGTTTCGTGTTTACTTACCAAGTCAGACTCTCAAATGTTCTGAAATTGGTTGTTGAAAGATTCTGAGGTTCTTAGAGGCAATTTATTCGTGCATAATTGGTGCTTCTTAATATTCTTTTGATAGTGTATTCTCAGCTTTTCAAGTACAGTGCATATACAGTTGCTGTTGCAGATGTATTAGAATTGCCTTGGAGAAGAATCGAATCTAGAAGTTGGGACATAATATTCGTTTGACATTATTTGGAATGACAATTCATACCCTCCTCTGTATGAATGAAGTCACAATCAACAAACTATTGATGAGTATTCACTTATGAGCAGATCAATAATTTGCAGATAAAATTGCATTAGTGGGGGCAAATGATCGTTAAGGGAAGACTCTTCAGCATCAATTGTACAGAACTTGGGCACACCTGACTGTTGAAAATGAACAAACCATATTAATGAAATTTCTGTTTCTGCCGATCAATCAAAGTTGCATCTGCATAATCCATAGTAAAACCTTTGGACCACCCTTCCTTGCTTGCAACATCTAACACTATTAAGGCCAGACAGGTGGTTAATACAAATTGAGCTAAGAAAATTTTGCATAAGATGTTAACATATTACCAATAAACATAATCTGAATTCTGTAATGCAAATGTCATAATTTGGGGTCAAATAAGAATTCTCAAATGTTCAATAAGATTACAAAGGAGACTCGAAACGGATTCATTTCAACCATTAAAAGATGTTCACTATCCCTCTTCACTGTCAACAAAACAAAAAAAACTTGAACTTCTCAACTCTGAGCAGTATAGCACTACCGAAAGTACCGTCACAAAATAATTTTTTGCCTAAGCCACGAGAGTGCTTGCAGTGGTGGACTCGCTGCAAAACAAGATACAAAGGAATGCGTCAAGAGTGGAAGGAGTTAAGCAACAAAGATCAAAATAAAAGAGTAAAGTATAGAATAACTAAAGGTTTTGTTGAACAGATGATCATGAAACAGAAGCACGTCAAGCCACAGATCATGTGATCATGGAATTCAGTATACCAGCAAGTTTAACGACAAAGGTAACAATAGTACATGGTTCCTACCGAGTCCTATGATACCTAGTTATGTACATATAATCTTTTTCCATAGATTGAACTTTGATAAACATGATTAACCTAGGCCTGTATTTGGAGTTTCCCTGGGGTTGGTAAAGCAAAATGGGGTCACACTAGCAAATTCTCAAATTATGGGTAGAGGAGTGCCCCACGTAGCTCTTTTGATAATTGAAAATCACATTAATAGCTTCTACTAAAGCATATGGATCTAAAAAGCTACATCTGTAATATAAATGAAAATCTACACTGCAGCAGTTTCAAAATTTTCATTCTGCTGTTGTTTTCGCAGTTCTAATACACACGAGTATGGAAGAGAAAGAAAACAGATTATGAAATATATAATTTTAAAGATCATCTCTGCCCTCATTTAAGAAAGAGGAAATAGATCAATTATAATTATAAATAAAGGATAGTGCCTAAACTCTGCATGTGCATTCGAGTAAATGAATTGTAACTTGTTGGATCAATATATCAACATAACAAGACTTACTATTTCCAGACAGGTGGAAGCTTCTTTGTCTTCTTGTAATAACGGGCCAGCCTATGAATCCTGCTCTCCACAAGGATCAATCGAAACTTAGAATCCTTATCTTTCCTGTTTCTCTCCAAATGCTTTCTAATAGCTACGGCCTTCTTGATGAGATGGTACAAATCCTCAGGGATTTCAGGTGCAAGACCTAATGAGTCAAATCAAAATAATATAATAAAAGCTTTATTACCCTGTCGTCAATCAAGCTAACGATTTAACCTCAGTTCGGATAGTCTTGGCTTACTTAGCATACCCATATAAATGTAACCTAAACTTTTTTTCATGAATTAGTACTTAGGGTATTCAACTAACCCACTTCATTACACTCAGCAACAATCAATGCGACCAAAAGACCATTTTTCTCTTCCAATCCACTTAATTGTATTCTGAGAGACCGACAAAACTTATATGAACGACAGCAAAAAGTTACCATTGGCTTTAAGGATGCGCAGAATCTTGCTTCCTGTAACACTTTTGACCTGAGCAATACCATGTGAGTCACGAAGAATTACACCAATCTGAGATGGAGTCAGACCCTTCTTAGCAAATTTGCAAATGCTGTCCTCCACCTTACACAACGAGGAGACCAAAATCATACATTTTTACTCAATAATTTAAGTCTCACGTCCTAATCCGCAACTCAATCATATATCACCAAGTATAAAACAATCCACCAAGGCTAAGTTCATTGTCAATTCTCCGAAAACGACTAAGATCAATTATATTGTAGACAAGAGCTCGCTCCAAAACAACTATAGATAGAAAAGATTGAACAAAAACTGAAAAAGAGAAAACTTGGGAGTCGAAGAATTACATCTTGAGAAGAGATCTTAAGCCAACTTGGTGGGGTCCTCTTGTAAGGCAGAGCAGAAGCTGAAATACCCTTACTGCAGCAAAACCACTACTAATGTTAAATACTACAGTGCATGCTCGAATCTTTTATCTGCAGACATAGACATGCAAAAAGAGAGTTAGAGAACCGGAATTAGATTTACCCGCGACTGTGCATACGACCCATGATTGCAGCGACGGCAACGGCGACGGCGACAAGGAAAAGGAGCAGTTACCACTCTCTGCGTGAACTTCTGCAACTAGCTCCAAACCCTAGCGGTCACCGAGGGTTTTGACGACATCCCTATTGGGTTTGGGCTTTTCAACGATATGGCCTCCTTTGTTTTTTGGACTTTAAAGCCCAATACTTTAAGAACACAATAATCCAATTTTTTAGGGTTTGTACTAATAAGGTTATGTCAAATAACATATAATAGCAATTATAAATATATGTAGTGGTGGCATTGGGCTCAATAGGGTTTGGGCTACAAAATTTTTATAAGGGCTTGGGCCAGAACTGAAGCCTTGATAGGCCCAAGACTCACGGTCTAAAACTCAACCGTGCCTAGGTCAAATCGATTGTTTTTTAAATTTAAAATTTGAAAATGACGTAATTTTACTTAAAATTAGGAATATAAATGGGTCAGGTCCATGATGACCCATGGGTCAGGTCCATGGTGGCCTGAGGGTCGAGATGGGCTAGCTCGTTGGTGGGCCAACCGGCCTGCGGCCCAGACCATGGTCCAGAAGGTCACGAGCGGGCCAGGCCGGCATTTGTTTTTTAAACAAAAGAATTTCAAAATAATGTCATTTTGAAAAAAATGGGCAATTCACGAGCTAGCTCGGGCAGACCATGGTCGAGTCATAGTCCGCCCATGGAACCGGATCATTATTGACATCCCTACTTAAAATAACATCATTTATATTTGATATATTTGAAGTTTAGGTCGGATAATATAAGTCTAATTCTAACCTGAAGCTCGAAATTAAAGAGAAAGTCGTACCTTACTTGAAATTTGGTCAATTCAATATAAGTATGTTGAAGAGTCGGTTCGAACTTAGACAAAAATGTCATTCCTAATATGATATAGATTTCATTCCTAATATGATATAGATTTTTAAGTATTGAGAAGAAAATTGGTATTTGTAACATGTTTTGAAATATATGTGATTTATTAGCATTTGAAGAGTCGGTTCGAACTTGGATATAAAAATGTAAAATTTCGAGTTCTTTGAAGTTAGATCAAGTCCGAAGCATTTGGCAAAAGTTTGAACTTGATCCAAAATTCCTGCTCGAGCCTAGACCTAGATTAAAGTCTGATTGTACCAGAGTATATAAACTCATTTTAGTTCATCGCAAATTTTATTTTTAAATTAAAATTAAAATAAAATTATTTTTCTTAAAAAAACTCTATTTTCTTAAAATATTTGGAAGCTCGATATTTAAAATTTTGAAAAACTTAAGTCCAATTCAAAGCTAATCAAACTAGGTCGAATCTGTTAACTTCGAGTTAGACCTGAGTTAAGCCTAACTTAATTGCCACCCTTATGGCTGTTGGGACTATAATGAGTTTATGTAATTGAGTATAAACACATCATAATTATCATTCTAGAGTAGATAATTGGAGATATGATTCGAAGGGCCTACTAGTTTTGTTTTTGTAGGTGATGAGTGATACGTTTTAACTTAATTATCAACTCTAAGTATGATTATGGGGGATAATGTTATATTTTTATTTATTTTTAAAATATTTTTGATTAAAATTATCAAAATAATACGTAACATTTTTGTGGAATTATTTAAATAAAATTTATTATAAAAATCAAATAAAAACAATTATATAAATTTTGTCAGTTATTTGTATAGTAATTTTGTTAAAACGACTCAAAAATAAACTAAAAAAATTGTATTTTAGTAAAAATATTTTTATGTAATTTCAAGTTATAAAATATTTTTTAAAATAAGTAAAATTATAAAAGAGATTATAATTTTAAATTTATTATAAACTAATTAAGATATTTAATTGTTAAAAGACTAAGGAGCGATAACCTAATAATTTCTTTAATCAAATTATGTCATTTAATTCCTTAAATAATTTATTTTGTGATGGTTAGAGGAACCTCATCGCAACCTTTGTTCGTAATTTTTACAAAGAGACTATTTTCGATATTTGAACTTGTAATCTTATAATCACACATGAGCAACTTTTACCGGCTGCTTTGAGGCGCTTCTTCTTTAATTCATTAAATAATTTATCTTAAATACATGATTTTGTAAATCATTCATTTTTTTAAAATATTTATCCAATATAAATTTAATCATGAACTCCCATAATTAATAAACGAGGTTAAAACCCTTTGTTTTTTCCTAATAGTAAAAGCAATGGAAGTGGTTAGAAGACGACGTTCAGTTCCGACTTACAAATTATAAATGAGGGCAAAATCGACATAAAATTAAAAAGTTATCAACTGAGGTGCTAAACGCTCATGTGGAGGAGTTTTTAAAAAGTCAACTAGTTGAGTTGAATCAGTCAACCTAACTAACGCTTTACTAAATAAGTTTAATAACTTTTTCATTAAATCAACCAGCTGAAATGGATCAATCAACTAAAAAAGAGCTTATCAGCTCTTTACTAAACAAGCCCTAAACCAATTCAGATGAATCATATTTTTCTTTTATAACCTTCTTTCGGGTGCAATTTTGGTCTAATTTGACTTAAATTTGTCTTTACTTATTAAAAAATTAAACATTAATTAAAAAAAGACTATTAAATAAAAATTAATTAATTAATTTTAGTTTATAAAAATTGACCAATTAATTAATAAATTAATCGATTTTTAACAAAAAATTATTAAATTTAATCAAATCAAAAAATTAAAAATAAAAATAAAAAATAACCGGCGGAACTGGCCGGAACAATTTAAACTTCTTCATGAAAATTAAACTAATATAACATTATTTTAATATTAAAAATCATATGAATTAGGTTGCATGTCATGTGAGAAAAGATGGGTACCGGTTACCTTATGATTACTACCAACAGAAACGTGGAGTGAGCAAGGAATTTAGCAGAAGGGCCACCGATCAATATCAACATCAACTCATGTACCAATCGGATTCAAAAACACCTAAAGCTTTTGTACAAGTAAAAAAGAAAGAGAAGTATGATAAAAAGTGAAGGTTAATGATGGACGAGCATTGAAAGTTTGAAGATTCTTCAACCCTATACTTAAAATCATTCAACCTCTTTTTAACTGGAACATGAGTGTGGTTGAATGTTGATACCATACTGTACAAGTGAATAGTTGGAATTAGGAATGATAATATATGCTTCTTTGACTTGTGTCCGATTTGGTTCGAGTTTGAATTCGAGTTTAAACTCTAACTATAATTAGGAATGATAACACACGCTTCCTTGACTTGAGTCTTATTTGGTTCGAGTTTGAGTTTGAGTTTAAACTCAAATCTAATCGTGTTTTGTACTTAAGAATGACAAATTAGTGTGGATCTGATTTTAATTAATAGATAAAAGCTCAAGTTTTAAACCGAGTTTAAACTCGAGAAGATTGACCCTTATCGATTCAAGCTATAATCGGTCGGAATGTCAAAACGATTTTAAAATAATGTTATTTTTGCTTGTAAAATATAATTGGTTCAAATTGAGTCGAGTATAACTAATATTAAAACCTGGTGTAAACTTTTTTTTTATTCGAACCAAAATTTACATCCGATTAACTCAAACTTCATCAATTAACTTCGAATCAAGCCGGATTTTTTGTCAAACTTAATTAGAACCCTTTCAATGGTTTACTTACAAGTCCATAACACATCCTCCATTTCCACTGCCATGAGATTGGAGGGTAAATCTAGGCATAAGAGAAAAGGAGAGAAGCCTCTTAAGTTCAAACTGCTTTATCAAATGAAATGATGGGATGATTTCAAAGTATACTAAGATTGCCATCTAAAGGTGTGACATAGAGAGAGAAGGTACTCCAAGACCAGCATATTTTTTTTCTTTGATAAGAAAACGATATATAACCAACCAACCAACCAACCACCCCATTTGCTATTCTGGTTTATTGCTATAGTACTACGTTGGT
Organism: Erythroxylum domingense; assembly: GCA_025594535.1. NCBI lineage: Eukaryota > Viridiplantae > Streptophyta > Magnoliopsida > Malpighiales > Erythroxylaceae > Erythroxylum > Erythroxylum domingense. Next base: position 28,611,423 of record JANQBM010000007.1, on the reverse strand, counting down.
ACACATTCATTATGCTTGATTTTGAGATTTAACTAAATGATAAATTAGTTTGGATCGAACCAATTTTAGTCTAATCGAATTTAATTTTAAGTATATAGAATTGATCAATTTCGGATTCGAATTTGACAAATTAGTAGTGCATTAGTACATATTTATAATTATTGATTTATTAGCAAAATATGACACTGAGCCGATAAATAAGTTTGAATCAGTTTAAAATTTACACACTAATTTTTAATTTAATTAAATTCGATTTCAGATATTTAGAATCGTTCATGTTTAAACTTGAATTTGACAAAATAGTACTGTAATAATACATATTTATTATGCTTGATTTTGAAATTTTTAGCTTAACAATTTGTAACGTATAATTCACAAACACACGCAAGCCAAGTGTGACTTTAAGGTGACAAATTAGTTAGTCGGCCGGTTCAAAGTTTATAGACCATGTTAAATTTAATCAAATTTTATGTTAGATATTTAAGTCTGAACGCATTCAAATATGAATTTGACAAATTCTTTTAAGTTTGATCGATCGTAATAAATTAATTTAACTTCAAAATTACATATTAAATTAAGTTTAACTAGACCCTTACTCCACAACTTCAAAGTTCAACCTTAGACATCAAAAGTTTGAAAAAGGGCCCAACCAAAGAAGACTTAGAATCAAACATTAGGTTAGCAAACATGGTTGAACATATGCTTTGGTAGATCTAATAAGAGACAATTTAAGAGTGAAGAAAGAGAGAGGGAGGGCTAAGGCCACCTAGTCTTTTACTTTCATTGACCTTTGACAACCAAAAAGACAAAAAGAGTTGGTACTAAGAATGGTGCCGGAAACAAAGATTTGATCTCTGAGTACTTTTCACGGTTTACCCATGTCAAAGACTAGCCATTTATGATTTAACCTTGACCTATTTTTCTATAATTTGTCTCAATTATATTATAGTAATTTATAAGTTAATTTATTTTTATATAATTATTTCAATTACAATTACAATTACAATTACTTTTATTTTTATTTTTTATTCTTTTGGGTAATTTAAAAACATATTCTCTATTATTTAGGGGCAAGATTGTCCCACATCACACATTTTAGCGAAATTTTTACTAACTTATTATTATTATCGTCGTTGTTGTTATAATTACATAGAATTGTGCAGTATAAATAAAAAATGTTGTTATAATTTATCTTAATTATATTCACTTAATTTATAATTTGATTTATATTATTTATAATTATTACAATTGTCTATAACCAAAATGTTCCAAGTTCTCCTACATTTAAGGATCTTCATAAATATTCATCAGATCAGATCTTCCATTCCGATTATGATGTTCCTATCCTGTTCCATTACATCTCATCCACACATTTATGTAAATCTCACATAAATATATGGATGAGATTTAATGAAATAAGATTGAAACAGAGTAACTAGAACAAAAGATCTGATGTGATCAAATACTTAACTTATAGTGTTTAATTATGAGTTCAATAATTGATGGTGCATGCAACATGACATTATTGGTTGAATATTATATCCCCTTGCCATAAAATGTTGAAAAAGGTAACATCAAATTAATATTTTAAGATCTTTGATAGACTAAATCAAATTAATAATTTTAATTAATGGTTAGTGAGAACTAAAAGGTAATATAAATATTTTATGAAATTAATATTTTAAATTTCTCCTTTAAATTAAGAACTAAATAGTTGAAACTCTCTTCATAAAGTTAATATTAGGATTCCAATTTCAAATTTTCTTTATCAAATATTTATATTGGAAAAGAGAAAAAAAGTTAAAGTTTTTTTAAATATATAAAAATATCAATGATTAAAAAATTCAACTTGTTCTACCAGTTCTAACATAAAAATCTTGAACCGATTGACTCTTTAGTTCGGTTTTTATTTTTCTAGATTGATTTGCCTTAAGAAACTTTATTGTTGAAAATCGATCAATTTATTAGTTAATAGGTCACTTTCGTAAATTAATCGAATTTATAAATAAAAATAAATCAATTAGTTTTCATTTAATAATCTCCTTTTTAAATTAAACTTTAAAATTTTCAATGAATAAATACGATATTCTTTAATTATATTTTAAAAATTTTAATTTTATTCAATCTTAATCTAAGTGATTTTATGACCTATTGATATCGATTAAATCTTTTAAACATTAAACTTTTTGATTTATTGGTTTAAATTTCGGTCCAATTTTTAAAATATTGAAAAATATTACTAATCAAATTTTTAATTTCAAAATTCTAATTCTATTAAACTTAAATTGAAATTTAACTTAGAAAAATTAAAGAAATCTTTCATGCAGCAATGAGGTTTACTGGTACACTCTTCTTTTTCTGTGAAAGATGCTAAAAGCAGAAAGGCAATAAAATCCTACAATTTCAGAAAAAAAACATTAAAATGGCGAGACATCTGAGAACTCCTGGTTGAGCATATCATCCTCAAAACATGCCATACGAAAGGGCTCTCCATCCTTTTCTTCTTCATCTGAAAAATCAAGTCTTTGTTGCTTGGCATGAGCTGCAATGAACATCATCTTCTGAGCTCTTTCAAGTCCTACCCTTGAATGCCAATGGAGTCCAACCCGTTTCAGCGAAGACCAGTGGCACTTAAACCCGCACGAGGTCGCATGGAGGAAGACGAGTCTCACTGCAACCTTACCTAATGTCTTGTAATCGTTAAGACAAGTTTCCCAAACTAGTCTGCTACCTTGTGGATTGGCAACTTTCATCTTCCCACTTGAAGGGTCTAGCTGCTTAACCTGAACAGCCTGTGCATATAACGGGTCTAATCCTTCTGATCTCCATTTCATAAGCTCCATTAATGCAACATGAGCTTCTTCTCTTGAAACAAGCCTTGTTATGAGCTTATCAACATCCTTTTCGTGTTCTTGTGTCAAGCACTTAAATGGTGGAAGGTATTTTCCAGTAGTGTCTCTCACCAAGTTAAGAGGGTCAAGTATAAAAGCAGCAGACCATGCAGGGTGATAGTTGTTTCTGAATCTCTTTTCGACTATCTTCTCCACAGGTTCTTCACTGATATGGAATCTAGCACACCAATCTTTTACTTTCGCTTTCATGTCCTCCCAAAGAGGAAGGCACTGCCCAATCAATGGCTTCTCAACTTCAAGCTCTTCAGCCATCTCTCTGATAAGTTTCACCAAGGTATAAGCTGCTTCCAAATCTTTCCAGAATCCATCGTCTTGAATCAACCCGACGACCTCATTAGCAACAGAATCTTCAGAACTTACCAGCTTACAAGGTTCATCAATGGCAACCATCTGAAGCACACCAGCACAGCTCAATACATCCTCTAGCATAAGATAAACTGGCAGGAAATCGTTTCTGCAATCACATCTGCTCAAAGGAACTCGAAGCAAACCAGAACACTCAAGTTCCTGCATCCTGAATCTTTGGAAGCTACGCCTGAATTGAGATTTATTATTCACGAAATTGGCAAGCTTGAAGCAATTCTCAGTAACAGTCTTGAACAGTGGAAATTCCTTGCTAAAACCGTTGATCAAACTGATAAATCCTTGAACCTGACAAGGCAGATTCACCATCCACTGATATTGAATCTCTATGTTCCTCAAAGCCTTGGACTGGCAATCCTCGTCAGAAACTATCCCTACACATCTCCGCAAACCACTTCCGCAAACCCCAGCGACTGCCTCCCACAGAATTTCCTCTGCATGCTTTGATGATAATGATCTTCTGTCAACCAAAACTGACTTCTGATACACAGAAGTTCCATTTGGTAGATTAATACTAAAATTAACCAAATTTTCATCCCCACCACCACAACAGTTATTTGACTTCCATCCATTACATGCGATTTGGAAGAATATAGCATCTCCAATTCTAGTTTCTGCGTCAGTCTTGGCCTCATGAAACCTATTGTCCAGCCGAGCTCCACAGAAGTCTCTCCTTGACAAAGAAGGCAAGCCTACTTGATTAAGAAAAGCTCGAAACTTTGGATGCTTGAGGCTTGAAAAGGACACTGACCCGAAAACTTCATAGTACCAATCAGTTAATAACTCAAGAGCAGATTCAATTTGGTTCGTGTTTAATGAAGGACCAGGTGAAGTTTTTGGACTCTTAAGCTTCTTAACACTATCTTCCAACATGGCTAATGCACCCAGATCGTCTTTTCCACCAGATAGCATCAAATGCTGTTGCTGTGTCGATCCAGAACTAGAGTACCCGAGTTCATTACAGAACCGAACTGGCTCAACTAAAGCAACTGAATTTATTGGAGTGACCATATGAGAACTTCGCTTCCGAAGGTTTGTGGAACCTGGAGACGGCAAAGACGATATGGGCAGAGGAGAAACAACGGAATTAAGCTTCCCAACAGCAAGAAAGTTTGAGCAACCTCCTCGTTTGAGATGCTCCGAGGCTGTTCTTGACGGGTTTGATGCAGAAAACACAGCATCGCACAGTAGACACTTGAGCTTCACAGCTTTTGGAAGGTCTGTGTCAGGGTTCTTTACGAGAATTGGCTCCAAATGAGCCCAGTACCAAGCTCCTTTCCCTTTGATTGCCTTTGTTCTAATGGCCATCAACCCTTCATATCGCCTGCTCACCGCCCTCACCGCAGGGTCCTCCGGCATAAAAGAAGAAGGATCGGTCGGCGTCGAACTCGTAGAAGCCATTCACTCAAATTACACTGAACCTTAATTATGCTTTGAATATTATCCAAAGTAAGCTCCTTCCATGACCAATAAAATGGTGTTGCAGGAAAGCTCACAAGGCCATAAAAGGGTATTGTCGTGGCCGGACACGGAAGGTGATATAATGCCGGAAAGATGGCGAGTGACGACTTGAACGGTGAAACTGAGTATAGGAACAGATCGTATATACTATATAGTAGAAGTTGACGTTTGAAGATTGAAAAGGAACATATTCAAGAGACAAGATAGTGACAACGAGATATAATGCATGACCTTAACGAGAGAAAGAGAGGGAAGGGTGGGGCCCACTCAATACTCAAGTCTTTGGCTTTGTATAGAAAATTTAAGGTTAGATAAACTTTTAAAATTAATTTTAAATTTGTATATTAAAATAATATTATTTATTATAATTTTGATGAATTTTTAATTTTTTATAGCTTTTAAATATTTATTTAACCTAAATTTTAATTAATTAAAATGTAAATTTATGAATTAGTTTACTAAAAAAATTTAACTTAATTATGTTTTTTTTACTTTCTTTAAAAATAATTAATCAAAATCAAATACTAATAATCATATCAATGAACTGAGTAATTATCACAAAAGGACTTGACTAAGTAAAGTAATTAGGACCCACTACCTGAAATAATGATGGCTAATTTATACTTCATATGAGTTTGGTGGAAGGGTTGTTATTTTTATTCTTCTTAATGATTAATTTACTCAAGAGTTGAAGGAGAAATAGTGATTAATCACTGCTCAAGGTGTAAAAGTAATAAATATTGCATTAGTTAACCCAAACCTTTATACTCATTGCCGGTGTAATAGTGGTATTTGAGTTGTTTAACACAAGTCGTGTTTAGGGATGACAATAAGTCAGACGTGACTATTTGCTATTAGGGCCTGAGCTTAGACAGGTCATGAGGTTCAATCGGGTTAAATTCATGCTCGATTAGATCTGATGTAGTCAGGCTCAACCCTAAATCTCACTAGGCCTGATCTGAACATTTTTCTATAAATTGAAAATGTAAAACCGTTGTTTTTAGTAAAACAACAACATTTTAGCTCGAGTTGTCGTCCTTAGTTGTGTCAAGAATTAAGGTCTATTTGGTTGGAAATTTAATAACGGAACGTAAGACATTTTCATCGTTTGGTTGAAAGTTTCATAATAGAATGGAACGGAATAAGATGGAAGCGGAGGGTTTCATATTACGTTCCATTCCATTCTAAACAGTGAAAATAAGAAACTTCCGATTTGGGAAGTTTAGGATGGAACGTAAACTAATAAATACATACTACCTAATATATCCTCAATAATTTTTCTTAATACCAATTATT
>JANQBM010000007.1:28581335-28598904 GCA_025594535.1 Erythroxylum domingense | reverse complement strand
AATATTTTAATTAATTATATTGTAATTAATTAATTACAATATTTTAATTAATGAATAATAATATTTTAATTAATGAACAACTATATTTTAATTAATAGTAATAATTTAATTAATTAATTACAATATTTTAATTAATTAATAATTATAATATTTTAATTAATTATAGTGTAATTAATTATTTAATTGATTTCACCGTAAATTTAATTATTGAAATTAAAGCTTTACTTATGAAGTTATTTGACTCATAATTATACCTTTTATTTATCCTTTGTATATAAAAAATTAAAAACATATCAATCACTCTCATTATTCTCTTTCATTCCTCTAGATTATGAGAGGAATGGAGGATTGTCCAAAACTAACGAATGAAAATCTTAGGTCTTCAGTGATAGGTTCATACCAAACATTAGGGGTGGGCACGGTTCGGTTCGATCAATTTTTGACTGTTGAATCGAACCGAACCGAATAATCGATTATATTCTATAAAAAAACCGAACCGAACCAAATGTCATATAAAACCGTCGGTTTGGTCCGTATTGCGGTTTGGTTATTTCAATCAATTTGGGCCTTAAAATTTAGGTCAATTTTAGTACATATTCAACATTTTTATTTCATTTTAAGATCTATTGGATGATTGTTATACTTGCAAAGTTGCCAATTTACCTTATATACCTAGAGTTAGAAGTATAAAAAAATACAATTTTTTTTTGTTTTTAGTTGATCGGTTTGGTTCGGAAAAAATTTTACCTACACCTCAACTGAACAGATATAGTCGGTTTTTCAATATCCGAAACCGAACCAAACCATCCATCACATCGGTTTGGTTCGGTTTAGCCCGATTTTATCAGTTTTTCGGGTTGGTTCGGTTTTTTCGATTTTTTTGCCCACCCCTACCAAACATTAATTTTCATTCTATATTCATACCCCTTTTTTCATATCCCCCAAACAAGTACCCCCTAAATGAATAACCTTATTTTTAATTTTTTATGCAATAAAATTAATAAGTGTAACTTAAAATAAATTAATTAAAATACCTATTAAAATAAGTAATTTGTAAATTATATTTATACAGCAGTATCTATTCGTTAGTATTTTATTTTTAATTATTGAAACTAAAATATTTCATGTTTAAAATTATTTTATTGTAAAACATGTATTAAAAATATTTTAAACTAAAAATATATCTATATATAATAATTTATTAATAAATATGAAGCTTTTTAAAAAATAATGTTAGAGTTTGTCATTTATTTTTTTCTTTTTAATTTGTTAAATAATTTAATTAAAATATATAATTTATAAATCATTATATGTATTTAATATATAATTGAAGGATATATTCATAAATATAAACCTTCTTTTGAAATTATAATCCTTTTTTACCCAAAATGTTTAAATGAATTTGAATAAAATTGATAAAATAATTTTTTAAAATAATTTTATTTTTTAAAAATAAAAATAGATTAGATATATTATTTAGTTTTATTTTATTTTATTTATTGATTTACTTTTTTAATTTTATTGACCTAATCTTTTAACATATCAATTTTCATATCTACTTTTATAATTTGCATCGCTTATTTGTTGTCACATTCTGTGGGTTTATCGGAAACAACCTCTCTACTTTGTAAGAATAAGGTTGCGTATTATCAGATTTCTCCAGATTCCGCTTTAATTAGGGATGTCAATTCCAGCCCGACCCGGCCCATTTTTGACCCGGGGCGTCGTTTTTTCCAAAATGATGTCGTTTTGTATTTTTTAATATTAAAAAATATAGACGGGCCAGGCTGGGCTGTCCAACTCACGTGGGCCATGGGCTGACCCGTAGCCCGTAGTTTTTGAGATCGGGATGGGCTGGGCTGAGGGCGGCTCATGCTCGACCCGACCCATTGACATCCATAGCTTGAATGCGGGACTTGAACTAAGTGTGATGATGATAATAATGATGAATTTTATGTTAATTTAGGATTAGACATATCAAAATCAAAATTATTTAAAGTTAATGAGAAATGTAATAAATTTAAATTTTTTTACTAATTTATTGAACCAAATCTTTAATTTGAAAACACAAATAAAATCTTTTTTAAATTTTGTTTTAAACTCAATTTAATTTTTTTATTAATTTTTAATTGAATTGATTAAAATGAATAGAATAAAAAATAAAAAATAAAAGGCCACATTTGAAATTCTGGCGAGTCGCGGCTCACTCTTCTCCACTATATTGAGTAGCTGTCCGATTTTCCAAATTTTCTACTCCACAATTATGGATTTTCTTTCTTTCGTCTGCGAAACTTGAACCCTCGCGGAATTGAAAAGACAAAATCCCCAAATCAGCTTCTCTTAATTCACTTCATGGACTGTTGTAACGTACTCTCTTCCTTCAGATGTCCGTCCTCTCCTCTTCACGCCTTCCCTTCCCGCCAAATCTCCACTTTCGCCGGAGGACACAGTGCCGGTGCTCGATTACGCTGCCTAGCAATGGAGGAGCGAGAGCTCGTTCGACGGCGGTTCTCTGGTTCAAACAAGACCTTCGCATCGATGATCACCCTGGCCTCGTCGAGGCCGCCAAGTTTAATGCTTTAGTCCCTCTTTACGTTTTCGATCGCCGGATTCTTTCTCGTGAGCTGTCTTTTCGTAAAATGTCCATTTGATAAGTAGCACTTGATTACTTCAATGTCTGGCTTGTGTTGGAGGAATGTGGAATTTGATTCGTTCTCTGGCCTCAACGCAAGGTTCTAATTTGTGTAGGTTTCGATGATGAAATGCTGGAGATGGTGCTGTTTGCACTTGAAGATTTAAGAAAGTCGTTGAAGGAACGGGGATCAAATTTAATGGTCAGGTTTGGGGGTGCGGAGAGTGTCATCGGAAACATTGTGCAACAGGTTGTAATTTTGTGCTTGCATCCATGGAGAATATTTAGAGCTCTTCCATGAGAAGAGGTCTTTATGAATCTGTCAAACTCACTTCGTTTTGAATTCATTTTGAGCAGTTTAAAGTTACGAATATCTTTGCTGAAGAAGAGGTAGAATACCACCTTCGCCAGATATTAGATATTGTGGAAGCAACCGTAGAACAATCAGCTTTGCTTGATGAGAAGCTAAAAATTGTACGATGGCGGACTCCATTTTACGATATTAAGGTACTCTTCTTCTCAATAATTAGGTAATGTGATTACACAGTCTGTATTTTGATACCTTCAGGTGTATCTTTATTTTGTGCAGGATCTTAAGAACTTGCCTGATTCTTATGCTGATTTTACCAAACTCCAGTTGGGGATAACTTCACCAGTTCTGCTTCCAGCGTTACCAAGTGCGGATTTAAAATTGGACTGGGGTAAGTTGCCATTTTATTAAGGCATACTTGCCGTATCCATTAAAAAATGAGATTTCTTCATTAGTGACAAATTAAGACATGGTTTGAGCTATACGTAATAGTAGTTTGCATTTGGAGCGGATGACAGAAATTGCTGAATAATCCATCAGGTTCTCTTCCTTCCATGGATGACATCAAGAAGTTTATGAATCATCATACTAGTGTTAAATTGAAAGAAAATTGGTCTTTGGTGGAGATGTCAACGGCATCTATATTGCGGAAGAAGTTATCAGAAACTAGGGAAACGAACAATAATGGCATGAATTTCAAGCAGGCTCGGATCAAAAGACCACAAAAGTCTGTTTTTGTGACACAAAGTGGGAAGATTGTGGGAGGTGGGACCGATAGTGTACTCAACGGTCTAGCTGCATACTTAAGAAATTTGGAAGGAACAGCTCAGGATGACTGGCAAGAGTATGTGGTTGTTAATTTGTTCCAGAAGAACTATTTTATGCTTAGGCATACCACTTTTAAAAGATGGAATTTTCAATACAGGGGAACAATTCTTTTTTGGTTTGATTTCATTTCAGGGTACACGAGAGGTTGCGCAATGCTGAAAGTAGGGAAGGAGCCTCATTTTTTGCACTCTTTGGCCCTGCCCTTTGTCTTGGCATTGTATCCAGGAGAAGAGTACATTTTGAAGCCATTAAATATGAGAGAGAAAGAAATGCTGGATTTTTATCACCGTTTGGATATTCCACAGCTACTATTGCAGCAGCAGCTGATGCTGTTTGCTCAATGGAGGTACTTTGGATATATTATGTGCATATTGTAAAAGGTTTGGTTGATTAAATATGAACCTGGAAGTTCAGTTTAACCCAAAACTTAACCTTATTTTGTTCCAAGATAATGATCGCTTTACGAGTATTTTGATGGATTTCAGCTGAACTTTTTGGCAGTGGTATTGGCTTATGGCTTTGAAGAGTCTGAATGATGAGGTGGCATTTTCTATTAGGATGTGGAGATGGAAAGGCCACTTAGTTCAGGTGTGTAGCTGGAAATGGATTGACTGTTTTCATTAAAATTTTAATTTTGAGCTGTCTGTACGAAACTCATGTTTTGAGCAAGGGAATGACTCCCATGTGCTCCTTTAAATTATGATTGAAATATTTACTTTTCAGTATACTGTGGATGGTGAGAAGGGTCCTGCTGTTCTCCTTGTACATGGTTTTGGTGCATTTTTGGAGCATTATCGTGACAACATAGGTGGCTTCTCTGAATGTGGAAACCAAGTCTGGGCTATTACTATCCTAGGTTTTGGCAAATCAGAAAAGCCAAATATAGTCTATACTGAGCTTCTGTGGGCTGAATTGCTAAGAGATTTTATAATTGAAGTTGTTGGTGAGCCAGTGCATTTAATAGGGAACTCTATTGGTGGTATGCTTCAAGTTTTAACCTAAATTTCTAAATTTACTATTTTCTTGTGACTACTCTTTCCTGCATTTGATATATTCAGATTTGATATCTATTTTCTTCTTTTATTTGTTTTATTCATTGAGTTTGTTAATTAGTTCTCTCTCTCCTATGTTGTTGTTAATTCACTTAGCCTACCAGCAGTCATGAGTGATATCACTGATATCACCCTGTTTCTGCAGGTTATCTAGTAGCTATTGTTGCATGTTTCTGGCCTGCTTTGGCTAAGTCTGTTATTCTCCTCAATACTGCTGGAGATGTTATTCCAGGATATGGTTATTTACATTTCAGCAGAGTGAGTTTTGAATCCCTTAAACTTGACTGATAATCTCAGTTCACTGTATATTTACTTTTTTGGCTTCTGGAAATTATGGTTTTGCTTCATGTAGCTACTAGCAAAGGACATTCTGCCTGCACATCATATGATGTCTTCTTAGATTTCGGTTTTAACCATCTCTTCCTACCACTTCAAATGTTTAGGAGAGACAGACTTCGGGGGCTGCATGGCTAGGGGCACGATTCCTTTTGTTTTACTTGAGGTTGAACATCAGAAGTATTGTAAAAAGTTGCTACCCAACTGTGAGTGTTCTCCAATTTCTCTCTTGGGTGTTTTCATATTTCAATTAATTTTACATGATTCTCATTTTGATGCCGGCCTTATAGGCGGTGGAGAGAGCTGACGACTTGCTTATACGTAAAATGCTAAGAGCTGTATCCTCGAAATTGATAATATGCTCGCTTAAATTCAAAAATACTTTTGACTATTTTTTTATTGGATGCTGCTTAACCTACACCGAAAGTCCTCTGATCCTGGCGTCCTAGTTGTCCTGGAAAGTATTTTTGGTTTCAATCTTTCCCTACCCCTTAATTTCTTGTTGGAAGATTCCAAGGAAAAGACCCTAATCATACAGGTAGGATTTCTTTCTGCTGGAAAAACACGCTAAGTTTACATTTTCCCGACTTGATATCTCATTCATTTTGCTCGTTTACGATTCTTAGGGAATGAAAGATCCAATCTCTGACTCCAAATCCAAAGTGGCTATGCTCAAAGAACATTGTTCTGGCATCGTCATCAGGGAATTGGATGCTGGTAAGTCTGGTTCCTGTTACTTAAAACCTTGCTTCTGAACTTCCTTCCTGGCAAGATTTAGGAATTAGCTTCCTGTTTGATCTTCAATGTCAGGTCACTGCCCCCATGATGAGAAGCCACAAGAAGTAAATGCTATCATTCGTGAATGGATAGTGACTGTAGAAAGCAAAGTCCTAGCACGAAGCTTTTTGTAGGTTGTGCATAAGTTCCTTGATTGTACATAATTTACCAGCCATTGGTTTTCTTGCAATTCATGTGTTGGTGGTAGTGGATAATAAGAAAGACATTATATTTTAAATTGTAAACTGTTAATTATAGATTCGAAATTTCAATTTGTTATAAATATAATTTGGTGTGAGGAGTTTTGGAGTTTTTTAATCATATAATTAGTTAAATGTCAAAAGTGTATTGATGTATATACAAACTAATTTATGGTAATTTTCATCACTAGCCTTAATATAAGATTAGCGATAGGATATATTTGTAACAGATTAAAAATTGAATATTTTATTAATGGTTTTAATAATTTTATTTAAATTATGAATTTAAATTATAATTTCATCTTATTAACTTATTTAATTTGTATAATGAGAATAAATGAAGAATAACCTCTTATCAACAAATTTCGCCCCACATATAAATATAATATTAGGTATATTTTAATATCATTGAAATGAATAAAGCTTTACATACACAAAATTTTCATATTCTACTCATCAGGAATGTCTTGGCTCTGCCAATGTCATAGAAGAATCACTCCTACATATGTGTTGCTTCCTAGTGAATTGCAACTGTTCATCTTTTACCCTTGGAAGAATCACTCCTACGTATGTGTTGCTTCCTAGTGAATTGCAACTGTTCATCTTTCACCCAATAGTGATTCTAAAAGAGCAGCCTCTTCCTCCTGCAAAACAACAGTAACATAAATTCAGTTCATTTAGCAAATCAATGGCTGCGGAAGAAAATAGTTGCTTACAACAAGGGCATTGAACTCTGTCTCCTCATCTATAGCGCTTATTATGGAAGGGTCCTCCAAAAGATCCTGTTTTTAGACGAAAGAATACAGTTGCTCAAATCATGCTTCAACTATAAATCAATCTCTCAAAGTTAACAGAACTTATGCAACAACACTAAAAAACCAACTCAAAACAAACTAATTTGCAATAGAAACTGCAAACTACATAAGCAGAAAACAAAAGAAGACAGCTAACAGGTTCTATGATGAAAGCATGTGTTTACATCATCAATTATATGCAATTCCCCGTTCTGATCCTGCAAAAACAGATTGGAATTCAGTAAATACCACACTTGATAGGTGAGCATAAAGAACGGGGGAGAAAACCAAAGAAGAAGAAATATGACAGACGGAGGGGAAGAGAAAGAGTTAATATTACCAGCAAAGCAAAAGCTTCAGCCATTAAGACTTCCAAGATAACTTCCATTACGCTTTCAGTAAATTTAGGGTTTCATGACAATATTATTACAGGTGTTGATGATACAACAGGGTTCAGTTGGCATTTTCAATGCTAGGAGGCTTAAATTTTGTGATCTTCATCAATGGCTTAGCTTTACACTTGGAAATAAATGGCACAAAAGATACAACCTCAAGCATAATCGAAGTGAAAACAGCACAGACTGAGGCCCAAAAGTCAACTTTCCAAGTCTACAAAAGATTCCTACATGTTTCAGGATTACTTAGGTTTCTAGAAGTCTAGGTTTTGTGCTTCTTTAGTTTTTTCTCTCAAGTCCTTAGCAAAGTGAAAGCTTCTCATTTCTTAACACCTGCTATTGCCAGAAAAAAGAAATTTTTTCTTATCTTTTGAACTAGATTCTTGTCCTCATCTTCAACCTAGCAGGAATCTCTTTTTGAGTTGCCAGAAGAACAATTCTGATAAGCAACAGCACTTATGTCGAAGAAAAAGTAAACAAGATCCCTCCAAAACCAAGAAGAATTAAATATCTGATTGGTTACCTTTACCACAACGAACAAAAGTGGATCAGATGGAGTATAAATCATGAAATGAGCGCCATCCTGCGATAAATAAGAGAATCACCACAGTAAGCCTCATTAGCTTGAAGAAAGGAGGTGTTACACGTAACAAAAAGGAAACTACAGAAAAATTTTAAACCCATAATATATTTTTCATGCCAACTTCAGGAGAACATGATTGAACACTGGTATTCAGGCCATAGACATTAACTAGGCACTTCAAGGGAACAAAAATGATGTGTGATTCCTAAACTTGAATAGAAAAATGATATGATGTTGTTTAAAGAAAAGTCTCGTGTGGTTTACTAATACATCACACTAAAAAGGCTCTTCATACTTTCACAGATTATGGAGCAACCTTCAGTTCATTTCATCCAGCATTAATCAATAGGCAACCAATAACAATCCATAAACAATAAGAATAAGTGTTCACGAAAATCAGGCTAAAATACTACCAGGTGGAAGCATGTAATTTCTACACCTTCACTCGGCATGCCATCTATATCCTGACCATCATCTGCAGCATTATAAAGCAACCTTCAGTTCAATATGACGTACAAGGAGAAGATCTTAAGCCATAATTCTGCAAGAAATTGGAAGCTTGAATGTTCCTTAATTTTATAATAAATCAAAATCCACAATTTGTTTTATTACCAAAAAGAAAAATAAACATGAATTTTTTTGATTGGCTGGATTCAGACAAGAGGAACTAGATCCATCGTCTACATACATTGCTTGAAGAGTAAGAGAATAAGATATCACGTGCAAAGGCCCCCAAGAACTAAATGTCAAACAGGTGTATGAAGACTACAAATGGTAATGATGAACCATTTCTTCATGTCATTTGTAATAAGGAAACAGAGCAATAGCAAATAGAGAAGATGTCACCAAAGAAAAAGAAAAAGATACAGACAAAAACACAAAGGAAATATAAATACTGAGCAATTAATCAATGAGATTAAAGAAAACTTATTAAGCAAAACAATAAAGACAATGCAATATCAAGGACACAATGATCGTGTACCAAAATAAACCATGTTCAGTATCTGCACAAATAAACAGAATTAAGGGTTGCATCATCCATGTTTGTTAAAGGATCAATTTTTGGCAAGTTCACTAAGGAGAAATAAATAGTTCAAATTCAAAGGGAAAAAAATAAACTTCCCACATAAATCTATGACTCTTCAAAATATGCAAGTCATGTACCATAACAGGTGACGCAGAGCACCCTTTCCCAACTTAGCCACAAAAAGCCAAAAGGACACTCTAGCAATTCGTATCAAGTTGTCTATTTTGGGAATTTTATTGTATGAAACAGATCGAAAAAGTCTGCAGAAAGGGAATTGCCTGTCCGAAAATCAAATATGTTATCTTCTGAGTAACAAAATCCTCCTCGTGCTGTATAACAAAATCTGTTAAGAGAACAACAGCGAAACTGAACCATTAACCAAAAGAAAAAAAGAAAAAGAAAAAGAAAACATGGGGATGTGGATTATCTTGAATCAGCTAAACTTTGAATCATCTTATACCCACTATGCACCAGATGCATATGTATCTTGGCCAGAGCATATGCTACAGCTGGAAGTATTCCTTCAACGTCTTCATCGCTAACCTAAAATAGTAGAAGAGGATTACCAAGGAGTTTAACTTCGAAGTAAAACTGTAGAGGGTATGGGTGATGAACTGAGTGAAAAAAATGAAAGTGCTTTCTCTGCATGGAAAATACTAAAAATTCACCCTATCGAGAGCTTCCTCACATTTAGTGATTTTCACTGAATTTCAAACTGCAGAATCAAGAGTGTAAAACTAGCAAAGTAATTGCAATCCGTGAAAGGAGAGATAAACAATTCCTCCACCAAAAGTTAGAAACAAAGAATTTTCCAACAACTCCCTTCCTTACCTTTCCAATGATTATTTCAAGAACATTAAAATGGAAGAAGCAATGTACATGCCAAAACTAATTACCTACTATAGTCCTAAATTAAAAGAATACATTATTGAATAGAATAATAATCAGTTTCAAAATCAACAAGCATACTAATTAAAACTGGAAAAACATACAGCTGACCATCCTTCAACATTTGTGCTCTTTAATACTTGAACAGGCCTGCAAACAACAAATCCATAGATATAAAACCTAAATTTTCTTAAATTTTCAGTTTGAAATTGGCCATAATTACTTACGTATCAACAGGGCAAAGTAGCAAGCATTCATCCCCTTTTGAATTTCTAAAAACTCTCCTTATAACGCACTCTAATGGGCTATTATTGGAGGGATCAACCTGTCAATAAAACCTCAGAAACTTGCATTCACGAGTGAAACAAACGATCATAAGATTAATAGTTACTCGTAGCGACTACTGCAAGTAAATGAATAAGAGAAACCAACTTTTGAGAAGAGGGTAAATGGCACGTACAGATAGGAAAAGAGAAAAGCAAGGAAAAGGTTGGAAAGAACTTACAATGGTGGCAAGGCGTTTGTTGGAAGCCATGAGAACTCTCCCAGCTTCATCCACCACAAACCCAGCTGGAGGTTTCGGTAAAGGCATACTTTGATGAAGAAAAGGCACCGACTTGGCGTCACCACCATTCTGATCATCTGCAGCATCATCAACGCTGCTACGCTCCATAATCTCAACATCCCTCAAATTGTCCAAATTTTCATTCTTTTTCTTCTTCCGTTTCTTCTTCTGGCCGTTAGAAGCAGATTCCACGTTCTTGACGTTACCGTTCTGGGATTTGCTGGACTGGGCAACAACGTTGTTCTGGGATTTGCTGGACTGGGCAACAGTCCCTATTGGTCTTCTGACATGGTTGGGGATTGAAACTGAAGTAAAGGTGTGAGCTTTATAGAGAGCTGGCAGTTGGGAAGAGAAGGGGAGTAGTTTAGTGAGAGAATGGAGTTCTGAGATGGAGAAAGATAAGGCCATTTGACCGTGCTGCTGAGGGTTCCAAACTTCAAAGTGAGTTCTACCGTCTATGTAGCAGGTGGTAATAATATATGAATTAACTTTGTTTTTGTTTTAGTATAAAGCTTATAATTAAAAATTTAATAAAAATTATTTTTTAAAGAACTCATTAAAAAGAAAATTTATGTTAATAATACTTATAATTATTTTTGACATGATAATAAAATTGTATTTATAGTTTGTGCTTTTGAATTTGTATTTGAATAGCATAACTATTGGAAAACCAGGTAATTTTTCCTCTAAACTAAACAACTAGTGAATTTGACCGATTCAATAATTTCCATGATAGACTACAATAATTTTTCAGACAAAATTATCATTCCAAGTAAATCCCCAAGAAAGGTTAGAGGGGTCACAAATGGTACCACTTAAAATCCAGTCTTCTAGACAGGATTTACGTGCACGGTATATTTTCACAACCTAGACCCTTGTATACAAACACAACAATACACGCGAATAGTAAAATACACCTAAACGAACCGTACAAAATACTACAAATAAACCTGACAAATAATATTGAATACTATACTATAACCGAGAAGAAACATCAACAATAATAAGATTACGGAATAATAAAAGAGATAAGGAAAAAATACACCCGAAAATTTGATAACAGAATTCGGTCAAATGTGCCTAGTCTCCGAGCACATCTCAAATGACCCGCTTTTATTTAAATGTAAGAGAATAGATACAAATTTTTGGGATTAATCTAGTGGGAGGGGGGAGCCTCTTTTTTTATAGCTCTCAAACTACTCACCATTTTGGTAATTCATCAGCGTGGGAGCAAAAATTGGTGTCAAAAACCCATCAATGTGAGATCAAAAATTGGTGCCAAAAGTTAACAAATCTCCATCTTGACATAATTTTTGATCCCACCAATTACAAATCTTCTCAATCAAACAAAAATAAAACAATCCTTGTAGTGCTTTCAAATTTGTGCCTTTAGGCGCCAACTCAAATGTGTAAGATATTGACCAAGTCTAAACAATTTTCAAACTTAGTTCTTGTAATTACCTTGGTCAACATATCTATAGGATTCTCCGTAGTCAAAATCTTTTGGAGAAGTATCTCATCTTCTTCCAGAATTTCCCGCACAAAGTAATAGCGAACATCAATGTTCTTCGTCATTACATGAAAGACTTGATTCTTTGTTAAATGAATAGCACTCTGACTGTTAGAATATACCTCAAGTTGTTTTTGACCAACTCCCAAGTCTTTAAGCAACCTATGAAGCCAAATTGTCTCTTTCACAGCTTCTATAATAGTTATATACTCTACCTCTGTTGTAGACAAAGCCACCGTTGACTGCAAAGTAGACTTCCAACTAACTGGCGCTTTCGCTAAAGTGAACAAATAGCCAGTACCGTTGTTTATCTAAATCACCTGCATAGTCAGGATTGCAATATCCAACTATGCGTTGACCAAGTAGTTCATCCCGCTCAAATGCTAAACCATCATCTATGGTATCATGGATATACCATATAATCCATTTCACAGCTTGCCAATGAACCTTACCCGGATCATTTGCATGTACCTGCTTACAATACTAACAGCCTGTGAAATATCTGATCTCGTATACACTATTGCATTTATCAAGCTTCCAACTGCATGAGCATATGAGACTTTCGCCATGTATTCTCGCTCTTCATCTGACTTTGGAGATAACCAGCTACTTAGTTTCAAATGAGGAGCAAGTAGGGTACTTACAGATTTTGAATCTTCATTCATACCAAAACATTGTAGTACCTTCTTCAAATACTGCTTTTGTGTCAGCCAAAGCTTGTCTCTCTCTCTCTTTCCCTGCTTATCTCCATGTCGAGAATCTTCTTAGCTTCTCCCAAATCCTTCATCGTGAACACTGTACTCAACTGAGCCTTTAATCTGTCAATCTCAACTTGACTCATCGCTACTATCAGTATATCATCAACGTACAAGAGTAAGTAGATATAGGACCCATCTCGAATTCTGCACAAATATACACAGTGATCATATTTGCTTCTTGTGTATTTTTGACCCTTCATAAACTTGTCAAATCGTTTGTAACACTGCCTTAGAGATTGCTTCAGTCCATACAAAGATTTGTTCAGTTTGCAAACCCAATTTTCTTTACCAGCAACCTTGTATACATCTGGCTAAGTTATATAGATTTCCTCCTTCAAGTCATCGTGTAGGAATGCAGTCTTCACATCAAGTTGAGCTAGCTCCAAATTTAACTACACTACCAAAGCCAACAAAATTCTAATGGAAAAATGTTTAACAACTGAAAAAATACCTCATTATAATCAATTCCCTCCTTCTAAGCATAGTCTTTTGCCACCAATCTTTCATTGTAGCGAACATCATCTTTGTCAGGAAATTCATCTTTCTTTGCAAACACCCATTTGCATCCAATTGCCTTCTTGCCCTTCGGTAATTATGTCAACTTTCACGTTTTATTCTTCTAAAGAGATTGCATCTCTTCTTTCATTACACCTTTCCATCTACCACTTTCTGAACTTTGGACGATTTCCGGAAAGGTGGATGGAACATTATCAACAACTGGAAGTGCATAAGCCGCCATGTCAGTAAAACAAGTAGGTTTTTGAATTTCCTGTCTCGTCTTTCTAGCGGCAATTGACTCTGATTGCTGTGAAGGTTCCTAGGTCGGAACTCTTCTTCTTCTGATTCTTCTTTTGTCATAGAAGAATCACTGGTAGTGCTTTTTACTGGGATCACCACTGTCTGTTCAAACTCCACCTGCTTCGGCATACACTCCACCTGCTGTGAAGTACCATTAGCCCCTTCTGGAGTTACCGTATTTAATATGGCAGATTCATCAAAGGTAGCATCCCTACTGATATTTATCTTCTTTGACTTTAAACAACATAAACGGTATCCCTTAACTCCAGCATTGAAGCCATAAAACCTTCTTTGCTCATGGATCCAAATTTGACTCATTCACGTGATAATATGCAGTAGAACAAAAAATACGCAAAGAATCGTAATCTATTGCAATTTTCCTGGACCTTACCTCTAAAGGAATCTTGCCACCTATAGTAGATGATGGCAAGCGATTGACGAAATGTTGAGCGTATGTCACAGCCTCAGTCCAAAATTTTCTACCTAACCCAGTATTAGACAGCATGCAACGAACTTTCTCCACTAGTATCTTATTCATACGCTCCGACACCCCCATTCTGTTGTGGTATTTTCTAACTGTGAAGTGCCGAACTATGTCATACTCTTGACATACTTCCACAAAAGGATCACTCTTGTATTCTCCACTGTTATCTGTTCTGAGAACCTAGATCTTCCTTTCCATCTGGTTTTCAACTTGAGCTTTCTATTTAAGGAAAACCCCAAGCACATCATCTTTGTTCTTCATAGTAAACACCCACACTCTTCTGAAACAATTATCAAAAAAAGTGACAAAATAATGACTACCTTCGAGTGATGGCGTCTTGGAAGGTCCCCACATATCTGAGTGCATATAATCCAGAATCCCCTTGGTATTATGGATAATAATGCCAAATTTCACTCTTCGTTTTTTTCCCAGAACATAATGCTCACAAAATTCTAATTTGCAAGTCTTCATACCTTTCAATAATCCTTTCTTGGCAAGGTTTTGCAAGGATTTTTTACCAGCATGTCCCAATCGCATATGCCACAGCTTTGTTGCCTCTACATCCTTCTTGCTACTTGAAGTTGCTGCTGCTACCATACCAACCATTGTACTACCTTGGTAATAATACATATTGTCCTTTCTCGCGCCTTTCAACATTACCAGTACTCCTGAAGTTGCGTTAAGAATTCCATCTCGCATTATTACAACTAGGCCTTTTGATTCTAAAGTCCCCAAAGAGATGAGATTCTTCTTCAACTTCAGCACATACCGCACATCCCTCAAAATTCTAGTAGATCCATCATGATTCCGCAGCTTGATTGAACCTATCACAGCTGCTTTACATGGATTATCATTACTCATGTAAACAAACCCGCCATTGAGTTCTTTAAGATCAAAGAACCACTCCCGGATAGGAGACATATGGTAGGAGCAACCTAAATCTAAAATTCACTCATCTGGATGCGATGTTGAAGGTGAAACTACCAAAGAGATATCTGATTCCACGTTACTTTTACACTTTGTAACATTTGCATCTTGCGAAACCTTCTCTTTCTTCTTCAATTTTGGACAATCTTTCTTCCAGTGTCCTTTCTCATTACAGAAAGCACATTCATCTTTAGTAACTCGACTTTTTGATTTCGATCTTCCTTTTCTCCCCTTTGACTGGCTTTGTTGACGACCTCTTGCTACCAATGCTTCATCTATTGTATCTGTTTTGTTTTTCATTTTATCCTTCTTTCTCAATTTATGACTATACAAAGCAGAACATACAGCATCTAAAGACACATTCTCCTTTCTATGAAGTAACGTAGTCTCCAAGTGTTCAAATTCATCGGGAATAGATGATAACCACTTCAAAGCTAACTCTTCATCCTCAAATTTCACATCTAAATTCAACAGGTCTGCTACTAACTGATTAAACATAGTGATGTGTTCATTTATAGTAGTACTTGGTCTGTAATCAAATCGAAACAACCTTTTCTTCATAAGAAGCTTATTCTGACCACTTTTTTTTTCCAGAATTTTGTCCTCCAATGCCTTCCATAATTTGTGTGCAAAAGTCTCGTTCTTGAAAGCATACTTCTGCTCTCTGGATAGACATGATCGAATTGTTTCGCATGCCAACCAATTTATGATACTTCAATCCTTATCCTCAACATCTTCTGGTTTCTTTTCGTCAATGGCAACGTCAAGACCTTGTTGGAAAAGGGAGTCCAAGACCTCCCCTTGCCACATGCCGAAATGGCCAATATCGTCAAATATCTCCACTGCTAATTTTAAACTTGACAACGGAATCCTCGACCATGATGACGAGGAAGTCGAAGTCCCTAGTGATATATTTGAAGTAGTCTCCTTTGTTTCTTGATCATTAAGTGTCATTACAGACTCAAAATATAGTATTCAATATAACAAAAATTACAAACAAACTAAGGATAAACCTTGCTCTAATGCCACTGTTGGGAAAATCGAGTAATTTTCCCTCTAAACTAAACAACTAGTGAATTTGACTGATTCAGTAATTCTCAGGATAGACTACAATAGCCTCCTAAACAGAATTGCCATTCCAATTAAATCCTCAGGAAAAGCTGTAGGGGTCACAAATAGTCTCAATTAAAATCCAATCTCCTAGGCAGGACTTACGTGTATGGTATATTCACAACCTAGACCCGCGTATACAAACACAACAATACACATGAATAGTAAAATACACCCAAACAAAATACTACAAATAAACCCGACAAATAATACTGAATATTATGCTACAATCGAGAAGAAACAACAACAATAATAAGATTACGGAATAATAAAAGAGATAAGGAAAAAATACACCCGAGAATTTGATAACGAAGTTTGGCCAAATGTGCTTAATCTCTAAGCACCGCTCAAATGACCCGTTTTTATTTAAATGTGGAAGAAGATATACAAATTTTTTGGATTGACCTCATGGGAGGGAAAAGCCTCTTTTTTTTATAGCTCTCAAATTACTCACCAATTTGGTAATCCATCAATGTGGGATCAAAAATTGGTGTAAAAAATTATCAATAACAACTATCGATTCTCAATCGGGGGAGTTTGGTGATGGCAATGCCCACTCTTTTCACTCTAATATGTGTTAGGTGTAGCTTTTCAAGACTTTGACAATTTCCCCAATGGAGGTAACTCCTCTCAATGGAAGCAGATTTGAAGCTCAAGGAATTTGCTTTTTGATGAAAGCGAAATGGATGCTTCCGCGAGTATGGATTTTCAAATGATATCATCAGATGCCGATACAGTAGTTCTATAACTCAGATGAACCTTTGAATGAGAAGAAAGCAACTAAGATGATTAAAGCAAAAAAAGAAGTGATCTTTACTCTGTGCAGAACTATAGAAGGAACTGTAAGCCATCCTCGCCGTGATTCCCAACCTATAACCACTGAACAATGTATTTACAATGAGAAGATATCAATTCCTTCTTGCCTGGCTTCAATTGGATTAGCTTCTCACTCATTCGTATTTACCTAAATCCCTAGATTTGGGTTTTAGTTGTTACCCGAACCTAGTTCTTGAGGTGTACGAGAAAGGTTTCTACTTTACAAGCTTTCTTCTCCCGCATGGAAGTTTGGGAATCAGAATAATAATAAACAATACAATGTAGGAGGATTATGTAGTGATTGAACTCGAGTTACAGGACTTTAAATCATTCAATCAATTATCAAAATAAGTATAATGGTATGAAATATAAAAAATTCACCAAAAAATATAGATATGGAGATTATGAAAGGTGTAAACTTTATGTTTTGATCTCACACTCATTCGCAAGATTCAACCTTTCCTTTTGGTTTGTTTCTGGGCATTCCTGAGATTAATATTTTGGTTGTAATTTTATTTGTATGACATTATTGTTATTCAATAAAAGGCTTTCTTTATCTTTATATATTTGTTAATTATTTAATTATTAATCATAAAGATAAAATCTATAGAATAATTATTATGCAATTAGAAACTATAATGCGATTATAATTATGAGATTCGAATTGCATGTTTTATATTATTCCTAAAATATTCCTAGTCATAGTTTCATCAAGACGGGGTATTGATGAAATGGTTAGACTAGCACATGTTTGTTTCTTTCTTATGAAGAAAGTAATT
>JANQBM010000007.1:28524264-28545934 GCA_025594535.1 Erythroxylum domingense | reverse complement strand
ATCCTTCTTGTTCTTTGTTTGTCTCATTGGAAGTTGGAACTTATCTAATTCATTGATGTGTGAAGAAAGAAATGTCAAGATTACGATGTTTTGAATAAATTATTTGATAAATTTAACGAGAATACTTGTATTAGGTTGTATTAGGTAGGAATGACAGTCAAAGTTTGATTTGAATTTTTTGGAATTCAATTATTGGATTAGAATTTGATCCAAACAATTTAGACGGTTAAAAGTTTACTAAAGTCTTAACTAACATTATTTTATTTGAATTGGTTCGAATTAGATTGTGATGACTCTTTTAAATTTGTACTCGAGCTTTCGATCAACTTGAACTTAATTTGTTGATTTTGCATTGAACCATTTTTACTATCTCTAATATGTAACACCCCACTTCCATCGACACATGCACATGCACATGCACCTTTCGGACACATGTGCACATGCCCCATAGAAATGGTGTGTTAACCATTTCACATTCACTATGTCACATGACATCGTAAGTAAAACCATAAATAACACATTGTCTGAAAACTAAGATCTTCCTCATTTCATTTCTCAAACTATAATTTACATTGTAACATTAACCATCATCCATATTTTACAATGTCAACCTAGAGTGTTTACAACTCATTCTACATAATATGCTACATACATGAGGAAACTAAGTAAAAATTAAAACACACTATGCCTTTAGTCCTAGTTGACCAACCTTTGAGTCATACCTGATCTCCACAAATGATACAAAATCGCTTTTATACAGTCTTAGAAGCTAGGTTGTCGCTCTCTCGAACCTGAAATTGTTAACGTTGTAATTTTAGTGAGTTTTGCGAACTCAGCAGAGTAACCATCTTCGATGGTTCATTCTTGTCATACAACACACAACAAGTCATGTTATCATGTATTTCCAATCAACTTGATTTTTGTCAAGTAATAACACATAACACCTTATCACATTTGTCATATTTCAAAAACAAAATTCAATCATTTCATCATTTCAGTACAATTTTGCAAAACATACACATTGACAATTTATCACATATTTCATGCACAAAGTTCTCAAAACATTGCAATCATTTAATTTATTTAGATCATATTTGTATACAATGTTATGAGACTCGATTTCATTTATTTCATTTTTGTAACTGTGTGCCTTTTTCACCGTCTCATATTCGTTATAGATACCGAGCTCTTTTATACTGTCTCTTATCCGTTGGAGATACAGGGCTCTTTGTACACATTGAGTCTTAGGCTCTAATCACGAATATATAAGCTTTAAGCTTTTTTTCACTGATAACATCAGTTATAACTGCCTTTATATTTCATGCATTGAAATGAAATGCATTCCTCAATTTCAATCATCACATTTGATCACTTACATTTGTATTCATGTTCTTGTTCACAATAATCATCGGACTAGGTCCGGCATGAATGTTCAAGTTGAGAACTATGAAGTTAAT
Organism: Erythroxylum domingense; assembly: GCA_025594535.1. Classification (NCBI taxonomy): domain Eukaryota; kingdom Viridiplantae; phylum Streptophyta; class Magnoliopsida; order Malpighiales; family Erythroxylaceae; genus Erythroxylum; species Erythroxylum domingense. The sequence continues at coordinate 28,544,477 of JANQBM010000007.1, read as the reverse complement.
CTCATTCACATACATGTAACACTTCTAATATTTAATCATGCATCAAAACTCCTCGGACATTTCATGTCCTAAATTCAGTACACAATTCAATGCACATTCATTAATATCAAATTCAATTCAGTAATAAACAAAACAAGTCAAGGTGAGACCATATTAGGTTACTCACAATTTCTCTTTTTTTGCTTATTGTCTTGAAGTTCAGGCAATATGTAGAAGCGGTCGCTCTACTTACTCTTCTATATACAATCAAAGACAATTTCATGTTACCACATTGGTCATGTAACTGAATATGCATTTTTTATAAATGTATCATGTAACATGCATGTTCAATGACATATGTCCGGGTATACTTCTGCAATAAACCGATGCAAAGATCAATTGTACTCCAAATGTGTCATAATTCATACACTCATTAATTATTCCAGTTTTTTCTCAAAACCCACTTTCGAGTCAACCTTGCATGATCATTATAGCAAGGAAGATGGAGTTTTTAGACAACACTTCCTTCTAAACAATTGTTCCCCTGTGCCTTAAGTTTCTAATGACTCTAAGATCATACAATTTAGTTCATTATTCTATGAGTTATGCTCAAAATATTATAGACTGAGTACATTTGAAATTTTGGCTAGTTATTTTTATTTTGGCATATTTTTAAATTGACATTTTTTTATATCTTGAATTCAAACATTAGTTGGATTATGTTATAGATAGAATAAAATTCTATTTTATATAGGAGTTGATTTGGCGAAGGATTATGTGTCTTACATGGATGAAGAGATTAAAGGTATTACCGTATTTTTTTACTGCATAGATGAAGGGTTTTCTGCTGATGCAATACGTTGTTGTTTTTTTGGTGATAAACATACATTAGATTGACGGCACATAGTGAGTGGGGGCAGTTTGCGTATGGAGTGCAATGTGAGTTTTGTGTGCAATATATGTGTTTAGTGCAGTGGATGTTAGAGATAACATATACCTACGGCTGATTGGGTGTAGTGTGTCTGATACTTGGTGGGAGAATTGAAGGTATTTGTTCATGTTTCATCAGATGTGTGAGTGTAGGTGAAACGGTGATGTTGAAGAATTAATTGATGGGTTGTGATTGATATTGTTGTGTTGAAAATAATACTATGGTTGATTTGTGAGCGTGAAGTGCGTGAGTGTTCGAGAGGAGTGTGTGTTTTTTGGTGCTAATTTCTGTTTTGGTATTGATTGCTGAAGTAACACACGGATGGAAAGATAACTGCTCTTGGGTGTACGTGTGTGGGTTTTCAGTTTTGGCAGAGTCACGTTTCTACATTGTAATTTTACCTTGGAGCTAGCGCAGATTATTTAAGCTGGTTAACAATTATTCAGACATATTTCGGGAAGCTGATAATAGGAAATATTCTTTTATCTCAAGTGTATTGTTGCTTTATTATTAGTTGATTAATCACTTGAGTTATCTTTATTAATTGTCATTCATTAAGTTGCTTAGAAAAATTTTCTGATGAGGTTAACACGAGTCAGTCGTGTTATTAGGTGTGACAATCTTTCACGGAAAGTGAGGTTAAGTGATAGTGTCAAGGGACGAGTGGTGCCAACTCAGTAAAACCTTGGGTAAATCTATTGTATTTTGGTGAAAGAATTAATCTGGATGAGGACCCCGCAGATGTAAGCAATGAGTGCCGAACTGCGTTACCAAATTTCTGATGCCATTTATTATTTTGCTTTTGATTGGTTTTATTTTTATTTGTGCCAGAGACGATCGCAGTAAAATCAAAAAGTTTGTGAAACCTCTATGATTTTTGACCAACAAACTACTATCTAACTAACTAAACTAGCTAACTAACCAGCACAGCTGGTAAGACAATTGTTATTTACAGTCCGAGAAAAAGAAGAAGAAATACATGTAGTACAATAAATAAGAAGATATAAGTAGATAGCTAGCTAAGAAGACTAAGACCTCAACAAACTATTTACACAATCGTGGAAGATGAAGGTTGAGATCTAAAGTAAGCTAAAAGGCCAACAAGAGGAGCATTAATATAAGTAGTTGGCTCTGTGTGTACAAAATCTGGCCTAGAATCATTATAAGCATCGTTAATGTCAGGTCCTCCAACAACTGCCCCTGTCAACAGATTTGGATTAGGATCGGAGCTTTGGAAGTACGGAGTTCCACCTTGGCAATCTATGTGGCTCGGATGCTCGTCAACAGACGGCAACGATGAGCCACGGTGGTGGATCCTTTGAGGAAAATGGTCGCCATATCCGACCATGTAGGACATGTTCAAAGGGTTGTTTCCAAGTATGTAATCCACCTGCAATTTTTCCAGGAGATTAAATCAGTTACAGTAAGGTACATAATTGATGAGAAACATGTAGGAGTTGAATTCCTTGAGCAAGACTAAGTCTAATCGAAAGGTTCCAAACTTCTAAACATGTCAAACTCAGTATCTTTTATCCTATAATATTTACCTGTCCTTTCGCGAATTGCACAAGCCTAGCAGGTTGTACCATGACATTACCGCACTGAATCGTCTTGTTTACTTGATTCAAGTAACGAGCATAAGTGAGAAGAAGAAAGGATATTGCGGTCGTGTGCTGCAGGTTACTTCCTCCATTTTTGAATAGGAGTCCACCTGACGGTATTTCATAGTTTCAGAAACGAACTTAGCATCAGAGAACTACTCAGATCACTGATCTGATCAGGAATCATTCAATCCAGAAAACTAAAAAAAAATTAATAATGTTCAGAGAAAGCTAACCTGGAGAGTACGAGACTGACACTGTTGGTGATTCAGGCAACACAGTACATATGAACTTCTCGGCGTCAGGAACAAATGGTGTAGAATTGGAATCGTTGGGCAACAGGAGCTACCAAAGAAAATGGACAAAGACCTCCTCCTCTTAACAATGATTTTGTAATAGCAATGTCGAGGGACAAAAGGGTCAAAATCAAGTCCGGCCCGGCTTGAATGGATTTTAGCCCGAGTTCAGATTTTTTTAGTTTTAGATTTTAAACCGAGCTTTCATTTTTAATTTAAAAAAAAAGATTGGGCCAAGCTTTAGACCACGTAAGTCCAATCAAAGTTCGGGTTGGTTCAAGCTTCGTATATCTAGCCCAGTCCAGCCTATTGTCAAACCGGCATAAACTTTCACGTGGATTAAGAAATTTTTGAAAAATTACTTAATTTTTAAAACTTTCGAAAATTTTCTTTTAAAATTTTAATTTAATAGAAAAATTACTTATTTTATTATTATTTTTAAATGATAATAATAAAATAATAGATTATTATTATTATTTTAATGAAATCTATTAGGAAGGATTATTCTAAAAAAGTAAAAATTAAAAAAATATATTTTTTCAAGAAATTTAAAGAAAATAAGGTTTTTGTAAAGTTGTATGTTTAAGATTTATACCTTGGAGCATAGAATGTTTATACCGGCATGCTTATCGTCCCATCCGAATTCAGCAAAGCTACCACTCTCGTAAGAGACGCCATTTTTATGCTTTACAAGCTCCTTCTCCAAGTTGTTGATGTTCTCTTTAACATAATTCCAATAAACAGAGAGGTTGGTGGCCTTAAATAACCATGCAGCTGCCCATACCAGTTCGTCCTGCGAAACATACACTTGAGAGAAGTATTAGACAAATTCTGCAGAAATTAAACTTATGATCATGCGCATCAATGATCATAATACGATAACCTCTTAATCTGTATATATGTGCTTGCCTCGTAGCCACTATAATCACAGTAAAAAGGGCACACCCATGGTCCAAGACTATCGTTGTAAGATCCACGATATGTGTCGGCAAAGTTGAACACCTAGGCGATCCCAAGAAGAAGAAGGCTATTACTCATCACTAGAACAGGAAAAACGAAGAAGAGATATCTCATTTGAGGTTAAAAACCCTGTTTCTTCTATCCTTTTTATAGAAAGCCAATATGAATGGATAGTCTCATTTACCTCTATAGCTCGCTTGACAAGCTTGGAAGAATACGCAGGATCGAAAGACCTAAACACCAAGGAAGATGCTGCGAGAGCAGCCGCAATCTCTCCGGAAACTTCTGATCCCGGAAACTTTTCGCTCACTGCGTACGGCGTTCTTGGAGTGTCCATGTCTTCCGGCCTCTCCCAACAATTGTGGTCACCGAAAGGATCACCCACTTGGACATATACAAAACCTGGTACGCTTGTTGCTTTAAGGAAGTAATCAGTTGCCCACTTCACAGCTTCTAGTCCATGTTCTAGGTCTGGTCCCATGAAATTTCCATACTCCAACACACTCCAAGCCAGTACTGTTGTTGTGAACGCCATTGGAAAGTTGAACTTCACATTATCACCAGCATCATAGTAGCCACCCACCAAATCAACCTGAGGATATGAACATGACCATAATTACGATAATCAGTAGTCCGAGATGGGCAAAGGGGTACTTACACCAATCTGAAAACCATCATTGAGAGCTGAATCTTTCCTCCAAGTCATCCTCTGGGTAGATGGCAACTTTCCTGATCTCTGGCCTTCATAGAACAAAATGCTTTTAGTTAATGCATCACGGTAGTCATGTGAAGCCACTCTAGTCGATGCAGCCAATACTATAAATCCTCCAAATATCACCAATCTTTCTAATAAACTCATTCTCCTGTGAATCAAACACATATGATTTTTCAATTGAGAGTGAATGGCTTGAGCTTGAAATCGAGCATTGCTGCTTTATAAGGAGTAGAATCGTACCGAAGATTCGGTACACACTCAAAAAATGCTATTTATTTAAGGTTTAAAATGTTAAATTGGTATTAAATCTTTACAAAAATTATTAAAAATTGAAAAAAATTAAATTTTTTTAAATATGAATGAAAGAGATTGTCTTTACTTATCGAAAAATTTAAAGTTTAATTCAAAAAGGAAGCAATAAAATGTATACAAAATGTATTAATTTACAAAATCGACCAATGATTTTTAAAATAAAAACTATTAAAACAAATTAAACCAAAAAATTAGTCGATTCAAAGTTTTACGGTAAAACTGACAAAAAATTTATTGATATCTTTTGTTAGAGTATTCTATATTGACCAAACAAGAAAATATTAATGGGTCAATTATCCAAATAACTAGTTCTAGTCATTTTAATAATAGTTGACCCAAACTCAATAATTTTTAGTAGACTCTACACTCTGCCCATATTAAAAAATCCAATATAATATTAGAGTAAGTTTGGTTCGGATTATTAATTTTTTGGTTGTCCATCTAGATGTTCAATCCTAACAGTTCGATCCAGTTACCACTGCGTTTATTTCAAGTGATAACTGAATATCTAGTCTTAGTTGCACTTGATGAAGAGTGTTAGAGTATCTTATATTGACCAACATGAAAATATTAAAAAATTTATAAATAGTAAGGGTCAATTATTTAAATGACTAATTCTAATCATTTTGACAATAATTAACCCAAACTTTAAAAGAGACACCCTGTCCTTATTAAAAAATTTAATATCTTCAAGCAACTTTAAATGTCTCAACTTCCTACATGAAAAGCTACTCTTTTGTCTATCCTTTTTGTTGGAATTTATTATAACAACATGCACCCCCTAAGTTTTCACTTCTTGATTTGTTTCTAAGTAGTCATTTCATTTTTTTAAAAAATCCCGATTGCACTTAAGGGACAATTTTAGAGTATCTCATATTGACCAAATATGAAAATATTAAAGAATTTATAAATAGTAAGAGTCAATTATCTAAATGATTATTTATAATTATTTTGACAATAATTAACTCAAACTCAGCTATTTTTAATAAATTTTATACTCTGTGCATATTAAAAAATATAATATCTTCAAGTAACTTTAAATGTCTTAACTTCCTACATGAAAAGCTACTCTTTTGTCTATCCTTTTTGTTGGAATTTATTATAACAACATGTCCCCCAAGTTTTCACATTATGATTTGTTTCTAAGTTGTCATTTCATTTTTTAAAAAATAAAAAATTGCTTTCTCTAAGCATTGTTAATCCGCAAAATAAAACAGCAATCATAGAAAGATGATGACGGTCTATTTTGGCTCAGCCTACTTCAATTTCGTTCACACGTTGAGTAAACCGATTAGTTGATCGAAGTAGCCTAAGTATATGTATATCGATTTAATATCTTATATTATACAAATATTGCCAAATATTTAGTCCAACTATATCTAAGTGATTAATTAATATTTTTTAAAAAATAATAATTAATAATAAAGAAATTAGATGAGGATAACGTAGCATTTGTGTTAGTCTGCACTTTACACTCGCATCAGAAGAATTGCCGGAATAAGTTACCATGAAAAGCACGTGTAAGAATAACTCTTACAGCAAGGGTATATTTCAATTATTTAAAAACTAAATTAGAATTTAAATCGATAAGATGATGGGTTTAAAGTTTAAAAAATTCTTATGTAAGAGATTGTCTTTACGTATCGAAGAACTTAAAGTTTAATTAAAAAAGATATTATTAAATAAAAATTAATTGATTTATTTTAATTTATAAAAAATTTATTAATTTACAAAAATTGACCGATTAATTAACGAATCGATCAATTTTTTACAACAAGAGTTATTAGAGTAAGTTAAATCGAAAAGTTAAAAGCTAAACTGAAAAATTGAATGGTTCAAGGTTTTTAGTTAATTAATAATTTAAACTAATAAATTACATTTGAAAATGTTTAAAATTTAATTAGAATATTACATTTTTGACATTAACATAAGGGTTAATTACCAAAAAAATCTAATCTTTTGTCAATTTTTCAATTATAGTCGGAACTTTAAAAAATAGCAATAACTCAAACTTTCAATTTTTTTTAATACTAGCCTAAATTTGAAAAAGTGACATATAAAGTATTCAAACTTTCAATTTTTCCAATTTTAGCCTGACGTTATCATGTTTTCCTTATGCTTTTAGCCTTTTGTTTTCTGTTTATTCTTCTGATATCCCAAATTACTCTTACATTACAGTGTACTATACTAGTAAGCTCTTTGTTTTTAATTCTTTCTGCTGATGTCCTTAGTGTGAAGACGTTGAAACTGTGTAATATGAAAATCGAAAGGTGAGAGTTTCGAAAAAACAAACTGAAAATGAAGGAAAAATTTGAAATCAAAATGTAAGGTCGTTAGAGATACGTAATCTGATTTCGGTCATTTTTAAACAATGATATCGCTTTAATCGTGTGATTAAACGACGTAATTTAATTAATCTTTATTTTTTGTATTAATAAGATTTATGAAATGTGTGACAAATCACGTCAGCAAATTTAATGGAAACACTAATATCGGGTTAGAATCGAAAAAATTTGAAAATTTAAATATTTTATTACTACTTTTTTAAGTTCGGGTTATAATTAAAATTTTGACAAAAGTTTAACCTTTTTTTATTATTAGCCTTAATATAAATCTCCACCAACTTTTGTGGTGGTTATAAGGTGTGTTCAAAGTCAGAAATAATTCATCCAAAGTCATGCCTCATCCTAATCCTTTATTCCTTAGTTTTATGTCAACTCTACACAAGCATGGGATTGAGACTTTTGGAAACGTAGGCAATGCAAATCTCATGAGACAGACATGAAATTCTCTCGTATGGTTATGGGTGAGACATGAAATTTTGAAATGAGTATTGTCTTTTATAAAAATATATATATTGGAACATATTAGGTAAAAAATCTTTGCAACATATCAAGTATATGAAAAATTTTGCAACATGTCAGATATTTCTATTCTGAATTTTTTCTTACTACTCTTGCTTTTTAAACTTACATCTTCTTAAATGACGTTTAGTAACATTTTTGTAAGTAGTATTATTATATTTTACTTATGTATTTGTATTTTATCCTAGTTATTTATTTATTTATTATGCATTTAATTATTTTATCACATTTTTATTTATCTATTTATTTTCTAAAATCTTCTGGACGCATTTGCTAAGCTTTTTAAGTTTTTAATCTTTTAACTTGTACCTTGTTTTTATTTCTGTAACCTGCATCATTCGTATATTGTCTCACATGCATGTGAGACCGCAGGAAGCAGCCTCTCTACCATGTAGGAGTAAGGCTGCGTACTATCGGACCTCTCCAGACTTTGCTTCACTACGAAATTTCGGACTGGATGATGATGACGATGATGATATATATATTGGAATCTTTTAGGATTAAGAGCACTCTTTAATAGATATGGCAAAATCGGCACAGTTGGGCCCACTTTTGGGCCAGATTGACCGGGTCACGAGTGGATCACTGGTTGACCCAGTTCGGTCTACTTTTGGTCCCGATTGATCCGGTTATGAGTGAGTCACCGGTTGGCCCGGCCCGGCCCGGCCCGTGACTTATTTTTAAAATAACATTGTTTTGGAAGTTTTTTGCTTAAAAAAATATATGAAACTCACGAGCCACCATAACCCGGCCCAACCTGGTCCATCGACATTCAAGTTCTTTAAAAAATTAGAAACATGGTTTCACTTATATTCTACTCATTCTTAAATTTTCAATATGATATCAATTTAAATTATGAATAAATGAAAATTTTATAAAATATGATATCTTTTTTTTATAATAACAATATTTCTTGTGTAAATATAAGTTTTAAAACATAAACAATAAAACAAAAATTAAACCATAAAAAGATTTATTATATTTATAAATTATGTATTCTTTAAAAAATTATTTCAAGAACTTACAATTTGAGGAACCCTTTTGACGAAAAGTTATGCTTAGAAGAACTAACTTATCGCTAGGGATGATAATAGGTCGAGGCTTGAGATTGATCTGATAATTTTTATTTGATCTTAAACTCAACTCAAGGCATGATCGGGCTTGAGCACCTGAGCTTGATCCCAAATTTAATCAAACCTCAACAATTTGAAGTCTAGATCGATTCGATCAAATTTGATTTTTTAACTAAAATATAAAAAATAATATTATTTTATTCAAAAATTGTCTCTTTGCCTATAACTTTTGAGCTTCAAATTAGACCGATCTAAAATTCGATAAAATCATACTTACCCCTTGGACATCAGGTTAGAATCAGACCTACCCATTAACTTCAGTCTGAGGCCTGGCCAATCTGTCATCTAAGGTAAGATAAGAGCAAATCTATTCAAGATGTTGCTTATCTGATGGGCTTCTGTTTTTATTTTAGTCAAGGCCAGAATCACAGTTGATCCAACTCATTTCCAACCCTGTAAATGTCCAAGTCAGACTAAAACCTTGATTAGTTCCAACTAAATAGGATTTGGAACTTTTTTGTCACTTGAGTGAGGTCTTGTTCCCATGTTCTTGGAGGGCTCTGGTCGACAGGAAAAGCTCGGCAGGCTTAGAACGATGGTTAATTTAAGGAACTATTAAGTCTATTAACATATGTGGGCCTTTTTGCAAGTGAGAGTCAAAAAGTGGGCTTTTGACTAGAGCGAAAGTTCTTCTCGCCTTCAGAGGTTTATGTTTTAATAGAAAGAGGTTCCAAGTAACGAGTTTGGTTTAAATAATTATTAAAAATTAAAACTAAATAAATGAATATTTAAAGACAAAATTATTTTTTATTTTAGTGAAATAGAGTTTAATAAATTTAAAATTATTTATTACCTATGATTTGTTTCTATTTTTTATGATAAAATTTATGTTTATAAATTTTTGAATGAAACTAGATAAATCTTTAAGTACATATAATATTTAATCGATTGTTTATTTTAAATAAATTATTTAAGGAATTAAATATTTAAAATCAACCCAAACTCAAAAGACCTGAGCATACTTTACCACGTGACAACAACACCAACTACAACATTTAGTATGAAAATGTTTTGATACTGTTTACATCAGAAAATAGGTTCAGCCTACTTTTACTATTTTTGGCAGAAAACCCGAAGCCCAAAGAAAGTTCATGGTTCGAAGTCTAAAAGAAATCTATTGACCCTGGCCCATCAGATTCCAGTGTCCAGCAAAGAGAAAAGTAGTAGAATTGGAGTTGGAGTGGGAGTCTAGAAGTTCAAGATAAAAAGGAGATAAACTGATAAATAGGATAAAGTTTTATCTAAATCTTATCTTTATCTAATAAGATAAAGTTTTATCCAAATCTTTATCTTTATCTAGAAAGATAAAATTTTATCAGAATTACAAGTTGAATTGTAGTAGGACTCCTATCAGTTTTGGCTATAGATAGAAGTTTTGAAGAAGGAAATGCTCTACAACCTCTCACATATCAAAAGCCTGGCATCCCAGTAAATCTTTGAACCTATTTAGCTTATTTCTATTTTCGGCAATCCTCTATTTTCTTCTAGCAATAGTCTTTCTTTTCAATTGTTATAAGCAATTTTCAATTTCTTAGTCATTACGTTTTGCCGATTTGTTTATCAATAAAGCAAAGTTCTTTCTGTTAGATTTTTGTACCTTTCTAGCAATACACAGTCATTTTGATTTCAGTTAGATTACAAGGCTCAATCTTTTTCCATATTTCTTTAGTTTGGAAATACTTTAAATTCCTGGCACGCTCGTAAATCGAAACAAAGGGCTACGTGTTGTCCTTTAGTCAAAATAAAGGCCAAACATATTTTTGGCACGCTCGGTGAGACCCGCGATGACGAAAACAAGATCTAGTAAGAGTACTGACATTTTCATCAGTGGAGGTGATGACATGGAAAACGTTGCAACAGCAACGCAGGAAGACCAACCTCAATCTGTTGAGTTAAGTCAAGTAAGCAACATTGAGATCCTTTTAACAAAGGTTCTGGAGGCCATAAAGAAATCAACAGCTGAAACGTGCACTCTCTTGAACACCATGGGGAATAATCAAAAAGAGATTTTGAGTGCAGTCACTGGATTTGCCATGCAAGAGAAAGACAAAGGCATAGGCAGAGAAGAGTCAAGCAAGACATCGCGTTAGGTTGAATCGCAGGCCAGCAAGTTACTAGTGGCCACGAAAAATCAGCTAGTGGCACTCACGGTCACTCCAATTGGAGGTGAAGGGTCGTCAGCCAAGGGGGCCAAGTTGGGAGAAACTTCTCCCGTGAAGGTGCTTGAGGAGCAGTCCACCAGGATTGACAGCCCCAACAAGGAGAAATAGCTGGTGACCACTTACCAGCTACCACACAGAAGGGATGAGACACCGAGTGCTGCTATGCCTCCGGTGTCCATCAACCACAAGACCCTTGTTCAATTTCATAGTCACACTGGACCAGGGAATCAACCTCACCTCTACGAAAAGGGAAAGAGCTCAGGGGTCAATGGGAGTCCGGTAACCTACCAGATGCAGACGTTCCCAAAAAGTACAAGTCACCAGGCTGTTCAGCAGCAGGTGACCATAGGCCAAGCGATGTATGGGCAAAACATTCAGACGATAGATCATGTTTTACCTACCAAGGAGGAGATGAAGGCCAAAGACTACTGCAAATATCATAACGCATGGACTCATTCCCCCAACATGTGCTGGGCCTTCAGGAATGTGATTGAGGATCGCATCAACAGGAAAATTCTCAAGTTCCCAAAAGAGGCAATGTTTATTGACAAAAATCCATTCTCGGTGGGGTCAGTGAACGTAACAAGTGTTGACATAAGGAATATGCTCAACCAAAAAAGGAGTCAGAAGCATACGAATCAAGTTTGGAGGCCGAAAGGGTGGAACATGTGGAAAAAGAAAGACAACCTGACCACTGCCTCTAAAAGTCAGGAGAGAGTCGGTGCACTAGAAATGATCGGTGACCAGGTCACCGAAAATAACAGGGAAGCCCGTGCCCAAGTGGTCATCAGCACTAGCGGTCACCCGAAATTTGTTAAGCCACTGATGTCCAAGAAAGTTGGAGAGTGGATTCGGGTAGAAAGCAAAAGGAGAGATAAAAAGGAAATACTTACTACTACTTAGAAAAATGCAAAAATGAGGAAAAGAAGGTGGCAGCGTAAGAAGTTGGCTGAGAGACTATTCCAGGAAGAAGAGGAACTGGAATAAAACTTCAAACTCAAATCTAGGCTCACTTGGTGGAAAAATAAAAGATGCTTGATAAAGGGAAGGAGTGGGCCAACATGACCAGAAAGATGGTTGAGCACCGTAAAGAAGGAATTCAGAAGAATAAATTTAGAAGAAAGGCAACGGAGGATGACGATAAGGAGGAACAGGTAAACAGTTACTTCAATGTTGGTGATGTCCCTGTTTATTATGTGGGAGTTGCTTCTGTGTTGTTACCATCTATTTTTCACTGTGTCGATCCTGATGATGAAGCGGAGGACAATCCAAAAGATGAAGAAAAAGTTTGGGTTGCAAAAGAAGAACAAAATCCAGCGGAGAAATTCTCAGAGAAAATGCAGGAGACTAAGGACAACAAAACTATGATATTCTACAAGCCGTTAACAGTGAATCACACTAAGCCACTGTACAAACGGGTTTGTATCAACGGGAGGCTACTGAACAGAATTTTAGTGGACAATGGAGCAGTTGTAAACGTGATTCCCTTGAAAGTACTACTAGGACTTGGGAAGAGAGAAGAGGATATCATTGCTACAGACTTAGTGGTGACTGCGGTAACTGGGGACGTGGCAAGAACATTGGGAGTAGTTCCACTACAAATAACAGTGGGGAGTAAGACGTATGTGTCTGCATTCTTCGTAATCAAGACTAACGTGAGTTACACGTTACTTCTGGGTAGAGATTGGATTCACGCCAATATGTGTGTACTATCTTCCCTTCACCAGTTTTTTATTATTCTGGCATGGCGACAAAGTGGAAATAGTTAAGGCAGATAATAATTCTTTCAGCGCTGAAGTCAATTTGGTGGATGCTTGCTATTACCATAGAGATACCACGCTAATTACTTTTGAAGGTTTAGACAAAGAGGGCAGGCCTACGCTGATGAAAATCGCCAAGGACAAGCATTTGATACTTCAAGCCACCGGTGTCAGTGAGAAGAATAGAAGCATCAGGCCACCGAGGCCGATGGAAGAAGACGTTGGCCAGCCAAGCCAATGATGACTTAAGGAAGTAAAGAAGGGTGGCCAATGGCTGCAATGACCATACAGGAAGCAATTTTGTAGCAGGCCAGTAAACAGTTAATAGATAACCATGAAAGGGAGATTTTCGGAACAGAGTTAGTTTATGAAGGAGAAATCCCATAAATAGTAAGAGATGAAATAAGTCTGGAGGAGATACAAGTCGCCTACCCAAAATGGAAGATGAGAGACTTCAAGTAAACCCTCTGGAAGAAATCAACTTGAATACTGCCGAGGATCCTAAAGTAACATACATCGGTGGGCACATTGGGAAAATTGTGGAAGTCTACATCGATGACGTGGTTATCAAGTCTAAAAAACAATGTGACTTTGTAGAACATCTCAGACAAGGATTTGAGAGACCGAGGAGACACCAGCTCAAGCTCAATCCGTTAAAGTGTGCTTTTGGAGTCAGAGCTGAAAATTTTCTCAGATTTTTGGTCCATCAGAGAGGCATGGAAGTTGACGATAACAAAGCGTCCAAAAGCTACTCTAGGCAAAGGCATTGGCTAAATGGTTTTTTAAATAAGTCAAGGGCCACCATAAGGCTTATATTTATAAGACTAATGTTGCAGGGGGCAATTGTTTACACCAAAAAATAGGTTCGACCTATTTTTACTATTTTTGGCCGAAAACTTGAAGTCCAAAGAAAGCCCATGGTTCGAAGTTCAAAAGAAATCCATTGACCCTGGCCCATCAAATTCCAATGTCCAGCAAAGAGAAAAGTAGTAGAATTGGAGTTGGAATGAGAGTCTAGAAGTTCAAGATAAAAAAGAGATAAGCTGATAAATAGGATAAAGTTTTATCCAAATCTTATCTTTATCTAGAATCTTATCTTTATCTAATAGGATAAAATTTTATCCAAATCTTTATCTTTATCTAGAAAGATAAAATTTTATCAGGATTACAAGTTGAATTGCAGTAGGACTCCCATCAGTTTTGGCTATAAATAGAAGTTTTGAAGAAGGAAAAGCTCTACAACCTCTGACATATCAAAAGCCTGGCATCCCAGCAAATTTTTGAACCTATTTAGCTTATTTCTATTTTCGATAATCCTCTATTTTCTTCTAGCATTAGTCTTTCTTTTCAATTGTTATCAGCAATTTTTGATTTCTTAGTCATTACGTTTTGTCGATTTGTTTATCAACAAAGCAAAGTTCTTTCTGTTAGATTTTTGTCCCTTTCTAACAATACACAGTCGTTTTGATTTCAGTTAGATTACGAGGCGCAATCTTTTTCCTTATTTCTTTAGTTTGGAAATACTTTAAATTCTTGGCACGCTCGCAAACCGAAACAAAGGGCTACGTGTTGTCCTTTAGTCAAAAGAAAGGCCAAATAGATACATACCCAAAGGTCTTATTTGTCAATCAACAAATTGTATTAGCTGTTAGTTGATTTTATCAGCGTAGTTAACAACTAATTATATGAGCTGACTTGACCAGCAGATAACATTGGCTGTTTATTAAAAATATTTAGTAAAATTAGTTGTTTAGTATTAACTGTGTAAGTGTAAAATAACTTATGAAGATATGACGTAAAAAAAATTATAAGGCCATAATTAGTTATTTAATTTTACAAATATTTAAAAATTTAACTCAAATAAAAAACATAAAACATTCTTAAAAATTTTGTCACCATAAAATAATTTTGTTTTTTAACAAAAAAACTTATTTCATTATTAAAAAGACTTCCAAGTTTTGTAACTAAAAAACTTACTTCATTGTAAAAAAATTTATCACTATATAATACAGACATGATTTTCAGTTATGCATGATTTTTTGTTTGAATTATCCATAATGTCACTATAGCATAATTAGCATGATTAAAAAATTATAAAAAGTAGGGTATAATTGGTTTTTCACCTATTAATTTTTGGTTGATCATCAAAAAAGCTCCTCTTATGGAGCTTTTAGAAACCAGCTTATTGGGGTTAAATAAACTAACCAATAAGCCATTCACCAAACATATCAATGGCTCTGTTTGGCAAACAGTTGATTGTATTGGCTGTTAACTGATTCTATCAGTGGTTAGCTAATAATTGATTATATCAGTTGATTTGACCAGCGGATAATATTAGTTGTTTATTAAAGATGTTTGGTAAAATTAGCTATTTAGTATTAGCTGTTGATGTGTAAAATGATTTATGAAGATATGATTTTTTTAAAATAAGGGCATTAATATTATATTTCTTAGTATTTCATTGAATATTCTTATAAGAATTTAAATTTATATATTTAATTTTATAAAAATTAAATTTATAACTTTAATATAATAATAATAATAATAATAATAATAATAATAATCATCATCATCATCATGATAATCTAACGTTAAATTCTTTATTAATATGAATGATGCAGCGAGCTATATCATATTGGTAATTTCTCATATAATATGTAAGAAATTTATTATTTAATAAATTAAAAATATCTATAATTATAGCATGACACATATCATCATCATCATCATCATCACCCAGCCCAAAATTCCGCAATGAAGCAG
Source organism: Erythroxylum domingense (assembly GCA_025594535.1). Classification (NCBI taxonomy): domain Eukaryota; kingdom Viridiplantae; phylum Streptophyta; class Magnoliopsida; order Malpighiales; family Erythroxylaceae; genus Erythroxylum; species Erythroxylum domingense. The sequence goes on along the minus strand of JANQBM010000007.1, from coordinate 28,529,001 downwards.
GTTTTAGGGAGGTCCGATAATACGCAGTCTTACCCCTACTTAGTAGAGAGACTGTTTCCAGTGTACCCACATGCAAATGAGACAAGATACGAATGGTGCAGGAAAAAATTATATACGATATATAATAATTATATACTAAAAATATTAATTTGATGTGACTCTTTATATTCAAAAACTTAATATTGTAAAATTAAATAAAGATTAAAAATTTTAATTCACCCATTTATTATATTCTTCTAAACTTCACGATATAATTGTACAATAAAAAAAAGCCAACTATGTAAACACATAGAGCAAAAGTAGAGAATAAAGTGAAGAGCAATATTGTCATTAGATAAACACCTAACTCTAAAAGCTTCTCTTATGAAGCTTTTAGAAGTCAGCTTATTGGGGTTAAATAAGCTAACCAATAAGTTATTCACCAAACACATCAATAACTTTTTAAGATGGTTAAAAAGTTAACTTTTAGCCAATAAGCTGTTTGTCAATCACCTCCAATCGTTTTTTAAAATGGTCAAAAAGCTATCTTTTAGTGCAGCTTATTAGCTGTTTGCTAAATACCTCTAAAGTTTGGAGAGATTCAATAGCACGCAATCTTACCATAATTATTAGAAAGTCTAGTTCAAAACTTTGGCATGTGTCAACATAGTTTTTAGTGATTGATGTAAAATGAATAATTTGACATTACTAATAGTTATTATATAATAACTACTCATTTTTCGATTAATGGGCAGCAACTTTTTTTGAATTGTTGCTCAAATACTATAATGAAGCACATAAATAAAAAAACCAATCATACGAAGATGGCAAATTGTTTTTTATTCAATTTGAATTAATAAATTAAATTAAATTATTTGGCTTCTAATTCAAAATGGAATTAGAATATTCATACTTAGTCAAACTTAATTTTGTAAAAAAATTAAAAAAAATTAGAGATTAAATTTTATTTCGATCCAATTTAAGTTTAGACTATAATTTTTAAAAAATTAGATTCAAACTCAGACTCGGATTCGTTACATGTATTGCTATCCGTAAATCATACTCTAAAATCAAATTCAAAGTTTAGATATTTATAATTAATTAAATTTGAGTTCTAACTCAAATTTCATTTTTTAAAGAAATATAAGATTTGAATTCAACTCGTTCCAGACCTAAATCTTGTTTTATATCCTTTTAATTAGACTTTGCTATACAAGAGATTGAATCTAACGTAAGCTGAAATCCAGTTTAGAGTCCTTAACGCTTGCTAATTGGCTTATCTCATGATTGAAGAAAGTATGAACAGAAACGTAATCTGTAAACAAGAAAAATCACATGGGTCATCCCGACTTTACAGGCACAAGAGGTTTTTGAGTGATCCATGGACGTTGCTTCTTCCTTTTAGGGAACTATTGCTTTCACTCCACTTATGCCGTCCAAAAATGATTAAATATCAACCACTTTGACGGTATCATCATGTGTTTCTGAGGAGATTTCACACACAGACATCGATAACTTGCCCAGTTGAACTTGATCTCTCCCTCTCTGCAATGGAAGTTTCAAGTAAAGAAACAGAAAAAGGGTTCCGTACATTACTTCATAGTATCGCCATTTCCAGAGTTGACGATGCACTAATTAACCTGATTTGTGTAATGCTTATACTCAACTTGCAACGTGAAGCAAGTCTGTTACAGAATTAATTTAAAGTCAAGACATACCTATTGGGATTCGCTAATGCTTGCATGGTATTTCAGATTCCAGAGGCATAAGTTTCTTCTCCTTGTGAATTAAACAGCAGAGTCATCGTATAATATTGTTTTTTTGGTGTTGGATTATATAATACTCCTGCGCTGATCAGTATATTACCTTTCTAGGACAGAAAACTAAGAACACATTCAGAAACATATGCAGTCTTGTAAAAAGAAAAGTTAGATTTTATGACCCTTATAAACATAGACGAACATATCAGAAAAACAAAAAGGAAACCCGAAAATGGTAGGCGAGATTAAGCTCTTTGCAATTGTTGCATTCTGGTTTTTAGTTATTTCTGTTACAGAATCAAGGAGCACCAAATCTAATATAACTTGGTGGTGCAACCTGACACCATATCCTGAACCGTGCCAAGAGTTCACAAGGCATTACTTCCCACATGCTGCACCTAAGCATAGGTCTGGATTCAGGAAAATGATGGTTCGATTATCTCTCCGTAGATCAATAAATGTTCAGAGTAAAGTTCTTCAAGTTGGACCAAGCTGCGAAAATCGTCCGCAGAAAGCTGTGTGGAGTGATTGTTTGAAACTTCACGAGAGTACAATCCACCAACTGAATCGCACCTTAGGTTGTGTAAAAGCCAAGAGGAGGAACTGCACAGATTTTGATGTGCAGACATGGCTAAGTAGCGCTTTGACCAACATTCAGACATGTCGTCTTGGATCTGTAGATCTTAACTTGTCGAATTTCGTTACGCCTGTGGAACTCAAAAACCTGTCCATGCTCATCAGCAACAGCTTGGCTATCAACGGGGGTTTGCTCCAGGCAGAGAAGAATAACACACGAGGGTTTCCAAGCTGGTTCTCCAGGGAAGAGAGATGGCTATTGCAGTCTTCATCAGCTTCAACAAAAGCTAACCTTATTGTAGCTAAAGATGGATCGGGACATTTTAGAACAGTTCAGGAAGCCATTGATGCAGCTTCCAAGAGGAAATATAGTACTAGGTTTGTTATTTACATCAAGACAGGAGTTTACAGGGAGAACATTGAGGTTGGACTCAACAACAACTACATTTGGCTGATTGGTGATGGCATTAAGAACACGATCATTACTAGTAGCAGGAGTGTTGCAGAAGGTTACACAACCTACAGTTGTGCAACTGCTGGTAATAAACTATTAGTTCATGTCTAGTTAACGTAAACTGATACTGATTCTGATCATTCGAGTTCATGTACGAATTTAATAGGAATTGATGGGCTTCGCTTTGTTGCTCAAGGCATTACATTCAGCAACACCGCAGGACCACTAAAAGGTCAAGCAGTTGCTCTCCGATCAGCCTCAGACCTCTCTGTCTTCTACAGATGCGCATTTCAAGGATACCAAGACACGATCTTTGTCCACTCTCAACGACAATTCTTCAGACAATGTTACATCTACGGGACCATAGACTTCATTTTCGGAAACGCAGCAGTTATCTTCCAAAACTGTGTGATCTACGTACGAAAGCCATTAAAAGGACAAGCCAACGTGATCACAGCACAAGGTCGCTACGACCCTTTTCAGAACACAGGAATTTCAATCCACAACTCCAAGATTATACCGGCAACGGACCTGAAACCGGTGGTCGGAGCTTTCAAAACTTATCTGGGTAGGCCATGGATGCAGTACTCAAGAACTGTGATTCTCAAAACTTACATTGATGGTTTTGTTAGTCCAGCAGGTTGGTTACCATGGAATAACGGAAGCTCTGCTCTTGACACTCTCTTTTATGGAGAATATCAGAACTCTGGACCAGGTGCTTCTACTAGATTGAGGGTTAAGTGGAAAGGCTTTCATGTTATAAAGAGTGCTGCTGTGGCCTCCCGGTTTACTGTGGGAAGCTTCATCGCCGGCCAGTCATGGTTGCCGATCACTGGAGTTCCGTTCACTACTGCACTTTGAGCCCTTTGCTTGTGACTGATAATTTATCTGATTTTTTTTAAATTTTATTTATTCAAATTTACCATGTATTATTTATTACACAATTCACGTATTAAATAAATTAAAATGTTATTTGCCTGAATATAAAACTTGCCAAGCCCAATTCAAAAATTAAGAAAAACATGAGTGTAACTCAAATTTCGATCACCACAATTTAAAGCTTGGTTTGGAAGAGCGGTGATTAATAACATGCAAAAATCAACTTACTAAAATATTTATGTGTTTGAAATTTCTGTTTTAATAACTGTTGAAACGTGAAAATAGGTGTTTGACAAATGTTATTGTAAATGTTGAAAAGAGATAAAATAACTAAAAAATTCATTGATTTAATAAACTATTAATTATTGTATAAATAATTAAAAATATATTATTAATCATATAAATATTAAATTATAAATAACAAAATATTAAATTAAAGTAAAAAAAATATAAATAATATAATACATTAGACTTTTTATGTATTAATTGAAGGTATAATAAAAAATGATAATTATCATAACTTTCTGCTAAGGTTTTGAAGCAAAACTCTAACATCATGTTTTCTCACGGTAAAAAGACTTCGAAAGAGGAAGTGGGTTTCGTTAATCAAGAAGCAATCCAGCAGTTGCAGTCTTTGATGGACCATGTTGATGAGTCATTGAAGAGAACGTTCCAGGCGCGGAGATCCTCTGAAATTGAAAAACACTCCATACGGAGGCCTGCTAACTTTGTGCCTCAGGGTCCGTTCGATTTGCGGGTCGGTAGTGATGATGATACGTTTTCCTCGTCGTTGACGGTAACACTCTTTTACCTTTCGATTTCGTTAATCATTTTCGTGGGTAATGCTTTTGTTTCGAAAATGCTGGTTTCTGGTTGCTCTTGAGGACCTTAAAGTTGCTTTTATGAAAAACCTACTTATGGGTTAAACTGGGCATCTGTCTGCTGCTATCTCTGTTTTAGCCTGGTTGAGTGCAGGTCGATTTTGATAAGTATCGTGTAGATCTGAGCTTTTGGCAGATAAAGGTTTTCCAAGTTTGGAACTTTACAAATGAATGCTATACATGTGTTGTTATTGTTGTTCTACATTTT